>JAVIWB010006874.1:0-13212 GCA_031893035.1 Dermolepida albohirtum
AAATTAAGCCCTACCAAACAATAATAAGACTAACTGATACCATTGCCTGCAAAACGTGAACGATGTACAAAAAAAGAAGAAAATAAACTTGAAACATAGGAAGGAAGAATCTTAAAAAAGGTTTATGTTGGAATAAACGTATATAGAGAAAAGGACAAGTAAAAGATTGGAAAAGCTCTTCAAAAAACCCGATTAGTGATAACACAAAGAACTAGATGGCTACGATATATATCCGGGATGTCTGAAAATAAATGAGTTCTTTTGGGAGTAAAAGGAGGTAAAAAGAGAAAAGGACCCTCATGAAAAGATGACTGGAAGTGCTTCAGTAAGATCTGTGGATGGTGAAAATGATGGACTCCACAGATAGAGCAAAATGGCAAGAAAAAGATGAAAAAATTTGAAGTTTAAGGCTACTAAGCGTATAGTTCTGATATCTCACATATGACATGCTAAACATTATCACAATCTGATTCCTTTAAAATATGATCGTGGTTTTGGCTATCGTTATAGAAATTTATCTTACTTAAGCGAAATAAATCAGATTTCCAATTTTCCTTTATGTAGCAATCTTTTCGAATCTAAATACTTGGTAACTAAATATTCGATTTTAACAAAAATATCTGTTCATCTACTTTCCTGATAAAATTACAATTCCGAGACGTTTTCTAATTTCAAACCTTACGCCTTGTGTTTTACAAATCAAATTACTGAAATCAAATTACTTTAATCTATGTACTTTGTATCTTGTATTTTCATGTATAACAATTTTCGTAAAAGATAAATAATTGATTGGACACTTTGTTATTACTTTTTCTTAATTTAGAAATATACTTTTCTATTATAAACCTTGAAGACGAAACAAAGATATTTTTATAATTTTTATGAAAGTAATAACTGGGTAGTTTTTTTGTGCTCTTATCCAACGTCAGAGAAGAGTTACAGCAAGATATAATCGTTTAAAGCAATGTCTCCGGAGAAATTAATATTTTAGAACGGTTGGCAGGACAGAGGAACGTTTTGTTTTCAGAACGGCATACTAAATTCTCCAACGCGACGGCAACGTTAGCATGAAACATTTTTACGACGATTTTGAGCTTTAACGTAATACTTAATACCGAACCATGGTATCGTGTCTCTCGGAACTTATGCAAGATACGTCAGAAATTTATTTATAGCTGAGATAAAATTTGTCGCGATTATCTTCGTTTGATTTAAATTCATTATGTAGAGGAAATTTGCCAAAACTTTCCTACGATAAAATTGAATACTGTTTTTTTAGATTAAATTTAAGAATTTTATAGTCATATATTTCTTTTTTAATTTTCTTAGCTCTCTCAATTGTCATAAGTAAACGTCTAATAATACCAGATAACGAAAAAAGCTTTTCACTTTGCCAAAATACCAAAATATACTTGATTATTGTGAATTAAGTTGTAAATAATTTTTCTTTATAATCTTCAAACTTCCCAAGAGATCGTAAAAAGATTTTAATAAAAAAACATTTAAAAGAAACATGTGTAGGTATAAAATAGGAAATAATTTGGCGAGAGGTGAAACTAGACTACTAACACATTCTTTGGAAAAAACTTATCACTATATTCTAATGCTGCTATTTTTTCTATAGTGGCAGGTTAAGCTTTGGTTAATTTCTGACCTTTGAAGTGAAAGTTATAGCAGTACATAAAATACCTAAACAGAAGATATTAAAATTAATAAACTCGAAATTCTTGGTGTCATCCAATATTCATTATTTAAAGAACTTTATATATATATATATATATATATATGTATATACATATATATGTATATATATTAACTTTGCAGTTCTCCTTTGGAAGCCACGATTTGTCAAGTTCCAGTTGAAACATAGAGGTGTGATATGTGAACATCGAAGAAGATTTGCGTCCTGGACCAACAAAACCTGAAAACTCAAAATAATCAATTATGTGAAAGAATGCAAACGCCACACGATAATTTAAAGCTATTTAAACTACCTGATTTTTGATGAAGATTTGTTTCGGTTAATGAAATCTGACTTCACCACTATGTTCTTGAATCCGAACGGTAATTTCAGCAGTGCGTACATCACGGTAGCTTTTCCCCAAAGAAAGTCAAGACATCTCAAGTGGCAAACGAGGCAACCTACGATTTTTTTTGATTCGAAGGAAATAATTTTTATTGACTTTCTTGCGAAGGGTCAAATCGTTAACAAACCGTATAATGCCACACTATTACACAAATTTGAAAAAAATATTTCTGAGGAAAGATCTGAAATTTCCTTCTCATATTAATCAAATGTTCACGAATAATTGAATTAATTGAGATTTCAAATTGTATCTCACTCACTCTATTGGTCAGATCTAGCCCCAATAAGTAGAATAAATAAATGACCAACACGTATTCCCCAATTTGAAACTTTTCTTTTATGAAGAAGATAGTATTTTGAAGAGCTTAACAAAGATTATTACGAAAATTACATAACGGTACTTCAGCATCATTAGTCAAAATGCATTAAAATTGAAGAAGAATATATTGGAAAACAATATCCTAACTCATTTGTTTCATTTCTAGTATCACTTAGCCTCATATAAACAGATACGAATAAAACGAGGTAAATCAATTATTGATACATTAAGTGATAAAATAACGTATTCGTGCGATTTAAATCAACTTGAAGAGAATAAGAACACTCACTGTCTGAATGCTCATCTGATGATTTAAATGCTTCCCGAGAATATCTAAAGACTACGTTGATGAAGATCCAAAGTTCATGAATTAAATACCACCGTTAATCAAAATGTTTTACATTACATTACACTAACGTAATACACAATTTTAATGTTATCGTTTAAAAAGTTATATTTACACTATTCATGCATTAATTGGCGATATCATAGGAGATTAAAATTTTATGATCGTCGTAATGAAAACTCAGTTGTTTAGTAAGCCCTCGTTTATTGTAGTATTATAATTTCGAACATGTCGACAAATATTGTAATTCAACGTCTTATACAGAAATGAATGGCAACTTATCCAATTTAGAAGCTCTCGGAAAGCGCAATAAAGCTGACTTCCTATTTCCCCGATAAGTCTGTTGCATACCTTTCTATTCAAGACCAAACTTCCCCTTAAGTAAAGTAGGATGAAGCACCCATTTTATTTTTACAATAAAAAATTAACATGCCATGTTGTATTATTAAGAAATATTTATTATCCGTGAAAACGAGATTACTATCTATCATGACAAAATAAAATTGTTTATAATTAAATCATGCGAACCATAAAATTTAATGAATTTCTACCTTATATATTATACTTTAATGTTGCAATACCGTTATAAAATCTATATGGACTCTATATTATTCAATTTTTAAAATTGTTTGATGAAATAGTCATCCAAATATTATAAAGCATTAGGATACCTAACCAAAAAGATCGCGAAAAATCTTCAAAGCACAGGGGTTTGTAGTATATAATGACATGTATCGTGACCTGTCGAGAAAGGAATTCAATATTAAGGGATTTAAGATACTTAGGGCGGCCATAAAGACTATTCTACTGCGACGTTTCGAGATCTACCATATTGCGGTTCTTAAGTCGCTCTACAATCTCTTGACTTCTTTGCATATGCCTGTTGAAGATGACTTTGATGCAGTCCCTCTATGCTCTTAGCCCTGTTTGACTAGCTTTTGCACTTCACCCTTAGAGATTTCAGATCATCTGCAGTGTTGACCGTCATAGCTTTATGTATCTTTATCTGCATAGATTACCCAAATTCAGGCTTAGTTTGCCCGTGAAAGGTCCTCGTCTTACAGCTTCAGAACTTCTCACATTATTTTCTAGTTTATGTTTTTGGAGTTTATTCTGTACCTTTTCCATACTGTCCCCACAAGCAGCAAGAGATATAAGAGTCCGTCGAATCAGTCCCCAGTTAACCAATTAAGGCTAAAGAGAAGAGGGTTACGCTTAACACCCCCGGGAGAACGATAACTACTGCATTTCTTTGCGACCTCACAACTCTTAGCACGTTACTTTACTATACCTTGGTTTGAGTTTAGCCCAGGTTCCTCGGAAACGCGATTCTAGATACTGACAAACTAATTGTAAACCCCTGAGGACCTTCATTTGACCCAACGTTTTGACTGCGAGTCATTCAATTGTAGTCCGGGTCAAAAAACTGAAACATTATAATCCCTTAAACTTAGCTTAATGTTTCTAGTTCAATGTGTTAATTTGGGGAAATAAAAACAACAATTTTATTTTTTATTTGTATAGAACTAGTGTACTCTCAAATACCAAATAAATCGAAAAATAAAACAGAAGTAGAAATCAACAAGATAACAGAACTGAGAAGATTCTTAAAAGAATAAGATCAACATTCCTAGTGAAAAACGAAATACCAAAAAAGGCAAAAAGGCGAGATTACCAATTATATTGTACAGATGTGAGAGCTGGAAGTTGGATAATAAAACAAGGAGTGTAATAAACCCTGCTGAAATGAAATTTCTTAGACAAATTGTTAAAACGGCAAGAAGGGATACGTATAGTAAGAAACATTGTGATCAGATAACAGCTTAATATAGCACCAATACTTGACAAAATTGAAAGGAAACAGCTGGAATGATATGGGCAATTGACTCAATGAGTGATGATAGAATAACTAAGCCAGTATACGTAACGAAGAATGCAATGAAGAGATGAGGTGAAAGTCTAATGCGTTCATGGGAAGGAAAGTCCAAAGTCATCTGCAAAACAGAGGTATCTGATGGAAGGATGCGGCGAGTTTGATAATGAACAGAAGGAAATGGAAATGTATATATACAACTGAACGTTATCTGAAATAGTCTTACGCGTTACAGCAGAAAGATTCCAAATTTATGTCAACTATTCAGTCAATAACAAAACATTTTGTTCATCTAAACTGATAGTATCATCCCATACAAACTTAAAAATAATATGCGTAAAAAACAAAATCTTCCATTCATTTCGAAAATATAAGTATTTTTATATCATAATAACAATTAATTTGGTAATTATCAATGTAATCACTACTACCTACGTTTTTATGTTTAGAACCAAACGAACACTTATTTAGATTATTTTACACTCCAGTTTAAAATATTCTCAAATTCTTGGCAAACAGTCAAATAGATATTTGGTTTAATTATTTTCAGAATAAATTTCGTTATGGCATTAAAACCTTTTCTCTGTTAAGTAGTTCGGTAGGTACGATAATTAGAATTTTTGGCACAATACATTCTCGCAGGAGGTCAACTGTAAAATCGAAACATCTTTAGTTTCCGTTCCAATTAAGTCCGGAGGCGACCCCAAGGCATTAAACTGTCCCGTTTTACGACACTTCGCTATACTTACCGTCGGCAACGAGTTAGAAACGTCCGTGAAATCCTTTTAATTTTGTGCTAGTGTAGCGAGAAAATGGTGTACGGTAAGTTCATAGATAATCTACACAATTTTAACGGAGAAATGGCGTAGATTATGAGTGGAGTAATTTTCAGACACCATCGTCATAATAATGATTATAGTCGAATGACGCTTTCGAGCTAATTAGCGTTCATTAACTTTAGGTCGATCGTATTGCTGTCGTTACTAACGCCATCTATAATACACTGGCATCATCTTCGCCATTACACAGTTGCCGTTTTGTGTCTGATGTTTAACTTATGTTTCAAGAAACTAAATGACAGCGTAGTATCAGATTTACCGCAGGGTACAGATCTTCCAAGCGATGTTTCATTACTACATGCAGAATAACACTAAAGTTTATAACTGTACAGCTCATCAACCACTGGAATTTCTTCAACTATGTACATCCTTCGGATCTCTTAAAAATACCTAAATGACTAAATTCATTTCAATTCGTAGTAATTAACCTAATTCTAACTAAAATACGATAATTTCTTTATTCATGTATTTTTTATATAAAACCGAAATTTTAATTTTAAATAGAAACCAAATTAAATAAACCAAGCTTAGTCCAGAATACGCAGCAATATGTTACCAGAATTTCTTCTGAACCAGTATTAATTTCTACACAACGTACATATTACACTTACTCATTTAATATAAATCAACTCACATATGACATAATTCTCTGCAAACGTCATTTTTGTTAATTACTTTCTTTTCTTCATATTCGCCATTTCTTCTCTCGTAATCCCCCTAAAAATTTATTAACGGAAGTAATAAAACAAGAACACTGAATTGCTGCTTGTATTAAATAAAAAATATCCAATTTTATTCTTGGCCTCTTTCATCAATATAAAATCCTTATATAATATTTGCAATTACGGAACCCGTGAACTAATAAAAATATTTTACGTAATTAGAAGAACTTTTTTTATAAGGTTATCTGGTATATATTGTTTATTTATTACATTCTTCCAAATAAAACATTTCTTTGATTATCACGAAGCTGCAGGCATCGTCGACAAAATAAAACCATGCAATTAATACATATTAAGAATAATTAATTTATTTAACTAAATTTAACGATTACAGAACATTCCAAATAGGTTACAAAATAAGCAGTTTCATACAGAATTATTTAGTTAGTTTATTATACATATAGTAGATTCGAAAAAATAAAAACTTTTCATCATCATTATTGTTTGATAAAAGAAAAGCGTAGGTTTACTTTTAATAAATAATTTTCGTTTCATACATTTTCTTTACTCAAAAAAATAAAGAGATAATAAATAGAAAAAATAATATGCTAATTCTTTTAAATATTTCTTTTTTTTCAAACATTAGTTCGATATTGTGATTAAAGAAAAGGTAAGGAAATATACTAGAATATCGAAATATTCTATCCAGTGAATAGTTCGCAACTTTGAAATATACGGAAAACGAATATTTACAATATATTTCGTCAAAAAGAAATCGTGTTAGTAGATCTTTTTTCACATTGTATCTGTAATGATGTATGAATATTAGGTTAGATTTCGGGGGTAGTACGTAGCTCAAAAAGTATCTTCATTTACAACTCCAAATATTCTCTTATTATTTTTACATTAGGAACTAGCGTTCGAACATGTTCGAAAATTATTTTCTTACGAACGTGATATGGAATATCGTCTATAAGCAATTTTAATTCATTTTTCAAAAAAGGGGGTCACACCATACATGTACACCCTATTTTATTTAATAATAATGCATGCGAACATCGTGCGCCATCGTATATGTATATATATATATATATATATGTTGGACAGAAGTTGTCGAAAGAATCGACGTCTCAACGTTTTGATGACATCTCGATCATCTTCTTCAGGAGTTATGCCGTAGTAAAGCGTCAACCTGAAACTAGTTTTAGGTTGACGCTTACACCTTCGTTCGAACAAAATTCAAGTATATTAGGTAAAGATAACTGTAATTGATACGTATTATATTTATTAACAAGAATGAGATTATATTATGTATATATTTAAGTTACTAGAACACAAAGATTAAAAATATATTTGAATCACATTTAATTAAGAATATACATAGTACTTACAATTATTATCTTTTATCTTCTTTTTGAAAAATGCTAAAGCTTCTTTAAAACAATAATCTATAACTATATTTAAAGAAAATCAAATAATAAAAAAAATATTTCTGAATTTATTTAATTATATTATTTATATATTCAAATGTATAATTCTATTTTTTAAAAAAATTATAACTTCAATTAAACAAATATTTCTTTTTTATGAACAAAAATATTTTAATTATTATAATTATATGTTAAATCAATTAAAAATATGATTCTAACAAAAATTAATCAAAATATCTAATCACTTTTAATAATCAAAAATTTCAATTAAATATATGTGTGCTATGTGTTATTTACTCAATTTAATTATATTATTAAAATTAGTAATATTACAATGTATTATAAACACTATTATATTACTATATTTAAATTAAACTAACCTTTATGTATTTAAATTATATTACAAATGTTCACGTTTTATCAAGTCTCATTTAATACTAAAATATTCAATTTAACTTCTCTAGAACAACCACCTTTAGAAACTTCCATTTCTAGAACCATCGCTGATCGTCTCACACAAGTTTTACTATATACACTGTTACACAATATCACTTAGAAAATATATTTCAGCAGGATACCTTTCTTCGCAATTCTAATACGTTTAATTCCTTGATGGGAAATAAGATCAAAATAATGGAATACGCACCCTACTAACTTAATCTCACACTTAGCTACTAAGAGAACTTACAAGATCACCGTTTTACTTCAGAGGAAAAAAAACAGGAACGTTAATTAGATTTTTTAATTTTATTTCGAAGAACTGTTAACGCCAACAAAAAATTCACATTCAACAATGTATTGCTACTGATGGGAACTACATTTAATATTACTAACATTTTATGTGTCTTGCATATACTTGAATATTTTCAGTATTTCTTCAAACAGACTAATAATATTTCTAAAAAATACGAGATTAACTGATATGAAAAAAGTTGCAAACATATTGAAATTATTAGCAAAGACTAACATATTTACATTTTTTTTTCATAATATATCACAATCCATAAACTTTTGTTGCTCCGTTTGAAAATAACTTTCTTAATCAATTTTTTGATATTATAAGAAAGCGGATAGGCCTCTCTTGAGAGCACCGAACTAAATAATTGGAATTTCTCGCTACACCTGAATAAAAGGAAGTTCCCTTTTGTCTGTTTTACGACGAGGACAAGTTTTTATTAAAATTAAGCTGCTTGGGGATGCAGAGGTATTTTCCATTTATAATTTTAACTTTATTGTTGTCATTTTGAAATACCGGTAATTTTCTAATTTGATTTTAAAATAAAATAATAAAAATTAAATACCATAAGCTAAACGCTAGATATTTTTAAAACGTACTAAATACTAACGACTTGTTCCATTTCTTTACCTCCATTGATAATATATATTCCCTCTTTAAAATGTAAGATGTGCCTTCATATATATATATATATATATATATATATATATATATATATATATATATATATATACATACACAGTGTGTATCAGCCAAATGGAATAAATTCTATAATAATGGAAGGGTGTTCGACACGTCGATTGCGATTTTCAGTTGCGTATTTTTTTTTAAATAAACAGTTTATATACAGGGTGTGTCATGTAAAAGTGGTCAATACCAACTTTCTTATTTTAAATGCAACACCCTGTCAAATATTAAATTTTTGGATTCTTTAGAAAATTCCATATTTCATGTACAATGTCCTATACCTATCTTCGACTGTCTCGGAAATATTAAATGTTTTCAGATTAATAATTTTGTTTACAATTAAAATAAGATTTTCACATAATAGTTTGTTTATCGATCTATTAAGTGAAAATCTTTAATTGTACTTGTACTTCGTTTTAAAATACCTTGCCTTAGCAAAGTGTTGTCAGTGTCATAGTGTTGTCAGTGTCATAACTGTTTGAATTTCGTTAACTACATTTCAGTAAAATGGTTCAGTTAACAGAAATGCACAAAATAATAATTCTGCAGATGATTGGTTATGGAGATAACACACGGACACAAATGGAAGTTGCTCACTTATTTAATGAGAAATTTCCAAATTTGCCGCCTATATCCCAAGGAACAATTAGTAAAATAGAAAAGCAGTTTCGCGAGTTTGTAAGGCAAATAAAAAAAGCAGCTGCGAATGCAGTAAGTAATGATACCAAACTGGATATTGTGCTTGAGAAAACCCGCATACTTCTAGTAGACAATATACTATATATATATATATATATATATATATATATATATATATTTGAAGAAAACCCGCATACTTCTAGTAGATAAGTAGCGTCAATGTTCGATGTTTGCCATTCATCGATTACTCGCACATTAAAAGAAAATAAAATGCATCCCTTTAAAATTATACCAACTCAGGAGCTCATGGAAGACGACTTTGATAGGAGAACGTATTTTTGTGAACAAATGATGACAATGTTAGATAACAATGTGATCCAATTAGAACATACATACATATTTTATTTTCTGATGAGTGTACCTTTACGCTTCACGGTCATGCTAATCGTCAAAATTGCCGCTATTGGTCCAGGGAAAATCCTCACTGGATGAGAGAAGAACATACGCAACACCTTGAGAAGGTTAATGTTTGGGCAGGAATTGTTGGAGATCATATCGTAGGTCCTTTTTTTCATTGATGGAAATTTGAATGGCGACAATTACTTATCATTGCTTCAAAATAATCTCGTGCCAGCTTTGACAAACTTATATCCTGATCTAGCAAACCCACAAGTTCCAGCAAATACGATGTGGTTCCAGCAAGATGGAGCACCACCCCATTACCAAATTAATGTTCGGCAGTACCTCAACCAAATATTCCCAAATGGGTGGATAGGTAGGCGAGGATCGATGGAATGGCCAGCACGATCCCCTGATCTAACGCCATTAGACTTCTTCTTATGGGGATATGTCAAGAGTATAGTATACAAAACTAAACCACTCGACTTAGCTGACTTAAGAAGATGAATAATAGTTGCGATTAGATCGGTGACACCTGAGATGTTGAGCAACGTTAAAAAAATTTTTATTTAAGATTAGGATGTTGTCAAGACGTTTACGGCGAACATTTTGAACATCTCCTACAGTGACATTAATGTTTTTCTTGTTATTTTTTACATTATCAAAAATTTTTCAAATTAATCTGAAAACATTTAATATTTCCGAAACAGTCGAAGATAGGTGTAGGACATTGTACATGAAATATGTCTAGAATTTTCTAAAGAATCCAAAAATTTAATATTTTACAGGATGTTGTATTTAAAATAAGAAAGTTGGTATTGATTACTTTTACATGACACTCCCTGTATATAAACTTTTATTTAAAAAAATACGCAACTAAAAATCCCAATCGACGTGTCCGAGCGTCTTTTCGAAAACCCTTCCATTTATATATATTTATTCCATTTGGCTGATACACACTGTATATATATATATATATATATATATATATATACCAGGTGTATCGGAAAATCATTACCGCATTTCGCAATGTTATGATTTGACGCATACATTATTTTATTCTACTAATATCAAGCTTCAAAGTCATACATGTTATATTTTGCGATACACTGTTATAGACTTATACCTCTTTGAAAATTTCGAGTTTCATGCCTGAAAAAGTGCATTTGCGAAACACATTACTTTTCTTATTTAATCAAAAGAAAAAAACCTGAAAGTCACCGTTTGCTAGTAGAAACTTACGGCCGAGCACGCTCCAATCATAACAACATGTGAGGCGTAGTTTCGACAATTCAAAAGTGGCGATTTCGATGTGCAAAACAAAGAATGTTCTGGCAGACCGAGACAGTTTGAAGATGCGATACTGCAGGAATTATTGGATGAAGACCCAACCCAAACTCAAGAACAATTGGCAGAAGCATTAAACGTAGCTCAAGAAATTAGCGACCGATTACGTACCATAGAAAAAATCAAAAAGATGAGAACATGGATGCCACATCAATTGAATGACAGGTAAATGCAAAATCGAAAAATCGTCTGTGAAATGTTGCTTCAAAGGTATAATCGGAAGTCATTTCTGCATCGAATAGTGATGGGTGATGAAAACGGATTTATTTGGAAAGCCCTAAGCGCAAAAAATCATGCTAATCACCTGGCAAAGCCGGCCCATCGACTCCAAGGCAAAATTGTTTTAGTCGCAAGACAATGCTCTGTGTTCGGTAGGACCAGAGTGGCGTGGTGTATTACGAACTCTTAAAACTTGGTGAAACAGTTAATACTAATCGCTACCGACAACAAATTATCAATTTGAACCATGAATTGATAGAAAAACGTCCAGAATGGGCCCAAAGACACGGTAAAGTGATTTTACAACACGATAGACCCTCATAGAGTAAAACCGGTCAAGGAAGCGTTGAAACCACTTATATGGGACATAATATCGCACCCGCCGTACTCTCCAGACCCTGCCCCGTTCGACTGTCATCTTTTTACCTCAATGGGACACGCGCTTACAAAGCAGCACTTTACCAATTTCGAAGAAGTTAGAAAATGTCTCGATGGATGGTTTTGCGCAATGGATAATCAATTTTTTTGGGATGGCATTCATAAATTGCCTGAAAGATGAGCAAAAGATGTAGAATCAAATGGCCAATACTTTGAATAAATAAATTTTTCCATTCTCTTGAAAATTATATAGTTTTTTTATGATAAAAGCGGTAATGACTTTCCGGTACACCTTGTATATATATATATATATATATATGTATATATATATATTGTATTGATTATATATTATGCTATAAAATAAAAATACTTAATAATATATTTACAACAACAACAACAGCTATATTATTGTAATATAATATACATAATTCATGCAATAGAATATCGGTTAAAATTATGTTGAATAAGCTTTTTAAATTATAATTTCAAAATTTACTAATTTAAAAAGATTTATTGTTTAATATAATTGTTTAGTTAATAACTTATATGTATGTCAGATGCACAATCTATTACACGATATGGTCATCAGTATTACATAAATGTCGAGATTATAGTAACATTACTGCTTAATATTATAATCTACTGAAGTTTAATTTTATTTGAAAACTAATTTATAATAATTAAAATATACAAAATTTATATTATACAATTAATTTTTAAAAATAAGGACTTTGAAAGAACAAAATGAAAAAGAGGACGCCGATTCAAAATTTGAAAGTATGGAGTCAAAAAAAATTATACACCCGTTGAAAATTACAATTTAATTATTAAAAATACAGCCAATAGTAAGAAATATATTAATAACTGAAGAAACATATCTTTAAGTTTCTATTCAACTTTTATATGGTTTTGGTATCATACAATCTCAGAAACATTTGCATTACTGTATGAGACCAAAGTCCCGGATTAAATTGAAGAGGACTATATTTATGCATTCAGAAAAAACCATAATACCTAACACATATACCTTTCCTGACTACATTGAAATTCGAACAATCACATTCCGAAGATTACATGCTTATCAAGTATTAGCATTCACCTCATTCTTGAAAATCCTGTTTTTTTCAACATTAAGATTTTCGAGAGTAAGAAATTTTCACCATGAGAAACATCAGAATATGTAAAAACATCTCTTGTGAATGTTTGACAGGTACCTGCATCATAATAGAATAAATTAGATTCCAAATACATG
>JAVIWB010006875.1:0-13133 GCA_031893035.1 Dermolepida albohirtum
AAACGCGTATGACCGTGTGCGCTGCATCCGTGCCTGTCCGGGCGGCAAAATTCCGGAAACAGACGCCGCGCTGCTTGAAATCGCGCGAGCGAGCATGCCCTCGCTGCCAATGGACGCGCTTGACCTGCTGATCGTGGATCAAATCGGCAAGGATATCAGCGGAACGGGCATGGACACCAACATCATCGGCCGGATACGCGTTCCCGGGCAGCCCGAACCCGAAAGGCCGAGCATCCGAATGATCGTCGCGGACAGCCTGACGGAAGCCTCGCATGGCAACGCGCTCGGCGTTGGGCTGGCGGACGTTATCACGAGGCGTCTGTTTGACGCAATTGATCTGCGCGCGACGACTGAAAACGTCGTAACCAGCGGATTTCTTGAACGCGGACGCATCCCCCTCGTTGCGGATACCGCCGCGCAGGCCGTTGATTGGGCGCTTCGCACGCTGGGGCCTGTGACCCCTGATACGCTGCGCGCGGCGCGCATCCGCTCCACGCTGCACCTGGCAAAGCTGCAGGTCACGCCCGCCTTGTTGCGCGAATTGCCCCCGGATGCCGCGTGCGACGGGCAGTTTCAGCCAGTCTTTGGCAAGGGGGGCGAGCTGCTGGTTTTCTAGTTTTTGTTACTTTTGCGCCATCCGGTCAGTACACGCGGATCGGGCTGGTCCACGCCGTCCGCCCGTCGCTGTCCCAAATCTGGCACCTGACAAACCGTTCATACCGGCTCCTGGCAATTTCATAGACACCTTCCGTCTGCGCATGGCCCTCCCTGCAGCGGCCCTCCACCCACGGCAAATCCGAAAAGAACACAATGCGCTCCGCCGGCTCGCATTCGACGCGGATGGTATCCCCTTCATATTCAACCTGAAGAAACCGCGGGCCACGGCTTGCGTAATACGAACCCACGTCCAGCGCGCGAAGCACCGCTTCCGCCGTAAGCGCGTCCGACTGCAGCATGATGTATGACTGGCACGCTTCGCCTGTGTATTTATGCGAATCATCCGACGCGACAAAGTTTAGCAGCGTGCCGTTCGCCGCCGCCGCGTCCAGCACGGCCGACGAATCGGCGCGGTCGGCGTTCCAGGGCATGGTCGAAACGGAGTTGTACACCTCCGCGGCGGTCAAATCCCGAAGTCCGCATACGGTGTCGTGCGTGTTCAGCGACCAGGCGGGGTGCGCCAAGATAGCGCGCCCGCCTGCGCGGCGGATGACATCAATGCCCCGCTGAGGGCCCAGCACGCGGTTCACGTCCTCCGCCTCCTTGGTGACGCCAATGCCGACGATATGCACCGCCTGGCCGGTGAGCATGTAATCCCATTCAATGCCCGCGAGCACGAGCATGTTTTTGTAGAACATTGTCTCCCGCGTCACCTTCCGGTGATCGGTGATCGCCAGAAAATCATATCCGTTTGCCTGATACAGCGCCATGGCCTCCTCGGGTGTTTTCAAGCCGTCGCTGCCCGTTGTATGAAGATGCAGGTTGCCTTTGTAAAAAGGCCTGTTCGGGTCAAAGAGCTTCATAGACGACACCTCATTTGCAATGCGATTCGTCTATTATACAGGATTCGCAAGCCGAATGATAGCCCGTCATTTTCACCTGCGCGAATAATACATTCCGGGTGGTTACTGCTCATGTCCAGCGATTGCCCGACATCCGAAGCCAGCTTGTTCGCCGTGATGCTGTTTGCCTCAATCCTATCCGCCCATGGTTTCGCGTAACGCCTGGAAGAACCAGCACCGGATCGTTTCAAAGTCCACCTCGGCCGGTTTCAGCGCCGTATGCGCCAACATCTCCCGCTCCCGGTTGTCCGCCTCGATCTCCGCTACCAATGCCAACGCCGTAGCTTCCGGGTAAGCCGGGAGGCTCACCACCGCCATGCCGATCAGTTCATTGCCCTCAGCCGCATCGATAAAGGTCACGCCATCTTGCTCCGTCACCTCCTTTGCCAGAATCTCAAAGGAGAAGTGGAGCTGCCCGGCTTCGTAAAGATCCAGGATGGCCGCGCAGACCTTTTGATTACGCTTGGTGATCCGAGCCTCCCCGATGAGGCTGACGCCGTACTCGTCCTCAACCTTCTCAAAAGAAGCAAACGCGCCGATCTGTTCCGTGAGGAACGTTCCGGTGCGTTTGTCGAGCATGTGGCCCAGGTGTTTGTGGTCGCCGCTGCGCAGCTTCTTGGTGTCCGCGCAGAGGGGGATGCAGAGGTACTTCTCCAATTGGCGGCGATGATTTGGTCAATGAAGGCCTCTGTCACCGCCACGTTGTTTGGCGTTGGGTCTGGGTGGAACATCCGCATGGTGACGGACAAGTAAATATCGTTGGGCTATGCTTCGCTGATCTGTATTGTGAGGCCAAAACGTCCATAGGTTTGGAGGTAATTCCATTTTTCCTTTCCACGTTTGAAAAATAGGTTGATTTCTAGCGTAGATTTCATGTTATACTTATGGGGAGGGATTGTTATGTTGATTGATTCCAATGTTATCGTTTCCGCCACGGAGGCAAATCAGAATTTTTCCAAGGTGGCACGCATCGCCGAGCAGAGTGGTCAGGCCGTGATCTTCAAAAACAACAGACCCAAATTTGTGCTCATTGATGTGGATAGACGTTCTTTGATAAGACCGATACATAAACTCGATGTAATCGCCGCGCGTGTCCTAAAAAAGTATAGAACCGCATTTGAGGAACTGGCCAAATGATCCGGTTTTCCCGAGACAAGGTCTTGCTCCTGCCCATCAGTTGCTCATGCGGAGATTCAGGCGGCGCGAACGAGGTATTGCAAGACATCGGCCTGCTGGACAGCGCTTTGGCTGGCGCATATGCAACCTTTGACGGCAATGACCTGTATCCATCAAAGGAAGAGAAAGGGGCGTGGCTTGGTTCTGGCCCTACATCTCGACCATGCCTGTTGTTGATGTATCAGCTCAAGCACATTCGGTATGTATGTGATGCTTACGTTTTTGGAGGTCAACGGCATCCACCTGGAAGCGACAAATGAGGAGGTTGCCGAAATGGGCCTTGGCGTTGCGGATGGCAGTGTGTCCTATGCAAGATTGCTGTCATGGGTTCGGCAACAGTCAGGTATGATCCTGCAAGACGTTAAGCGTGGTTATCGGCTCCCTTCCGGAGAGCTAGGCTTCGGCTGTTTCCCTGTCATGCTATTTCCCTTATCAGAATTCCGCTCCGTGTCATCCATCTCCGGGCGACCGAGGCTTTTTTTCTGTGTGCCCGGTTCATCACCGCCTTGCGGTTTATCCTGCATTAAGTCATCTGTCACCCCAGCCCGCTCCTCGGCCTTCTTCCGCTCAAGCTCCTGCCCGATGTCATACCCGTGCGTCTGGAGCATCGTCTGCGTAGATAGCACGCCCGACTGCCACAGCTTGTAGCAGGTCTCCTGAAACTTCGTGCTGCCGGAGAGATCAACGGGCGGATACACAAACCGCGGCACATTGCCCGGCATGCTGTGCGTGACGCCGCCATGCGAACCGTTGAGCCGCTGGTTCACCTTGTTCATCATCTCAGCAAAGTTGACTTGCGCCTGTGCGATCCGCATCGCCGCCGTCTGCATGCTCACCTGCGCCGAGGCAAAGTTGCTCCCGTCCTCCGCGCGCCCGCTCACGATGATCCCGCTGATCCCGCCCGCCGCCAGGATTTCCGCGTTCACCTCGCGGTACTTCTCCTTGTCGAACATTTCCTTGGTGTCCGGCTGGATCACGTTCGCCTCGCACAGGTGGTTCGTCGTCGCCAGCGCGCCGCCCGTCATGGCCTTGCGGAACAGGGCGTTCACCTGGTTGAGCTGCACGATGTCCGGCAGGATGTCGTGCTTGTTGTCGCCGTAGGTCACATGGATGAACGACCGGATGCCCAGGTTCAGCAGCGATGCTTCATACTTGGAGATGAGCGCCTTCCGGGCGAACGCGCCCAGGCAGGTCGCCACCATGGGCACCGCGTACCGCGCCCAGTCCTCCTTGATGTCCTGCAGCACGAACGTGTTCTCCGGGTTGAGCTGCACCCAGTCCGCGCCCGCCTGGATCGCATCCGCCACCTCGGGCGGGAACCCCTCCAGCCGCACCTGTAAGTCTTCATCCTCCAGGAAGTCTTTTCGTGCCTTCGTGCCCTGCTGCTTCATGTCGTCGCGGACACACTTGCAGTTGAACTCGATCACCGGCTCGCCGCCGACCATGACATTGGCGATGCGCACCAGATGCACGGGCAGGGGCATATCCGGCAGGGTATCAAAAGGTCTCTCCCCACCGGACAACCTCAGAGCGCGCAGATTGGGAAGCGCGCCGAGCGGGCTCAGATCCATGTTGCAGCCGCTGTTAAACCTCAGTTCCAACTTCTCCAGCCCGGTCAATACGGCCAGCTTCGATAGATCCGCATCGGGTATACAATATACCACCAGCCCGTAAAGATTCGGCAACACCGCCAGCCGATCCAGCAGGTCCGGCTGCCATGAAAAACTCAGTGTAAGCTGCGGCGCTGCTGGCAGTAGCGGCGAATAATCCTCCACCGTGCAGTCCCACAGCCACAGCTTGCGCAGATTTGGCGTCTGTGCCACGATCTCCTCAAACTGCGCCTGGTTGAAGTCAGATAGGATGAGTTCCTCAACATCGGAGTAATCATATGGCGCGTCAAGCTTTTTTCATACGCCTCAGCAGTCACGTGCACGTAGGAGGGAACGAATGTGTAGTCCTCGTTGAGCCATCCCCCCTCCTCCCACGCTTTCTTCACAACGACAAAGCGCAGCAGCCGCTCGTAGCGCGCTTCCCGATCGGATACACCATTCTCCTCGTCGGCCATGGCGCTGCCCAAGCCGAAGCACAACAGCGCGCATAGTAGCGCCGCGAGCCCCTTGCGAAAAGCCATCATTTCCTCAACTCCTTCCGCGTGTTACCAGTTGCGTACAGTATAGCACAAGCATGGTGCAGAGGAAAGGAAGGTACGTCTTATGTAGCGTTCACATCCTCGTCACCACCCCAATACACCCCAGCCACACGCCCGTAAGCCGCCGCTTGCGGGCTTCTTCCATCTCTGCGATGTACCGTACCGCCATCGCGAGCGCCGAATACCGCTCCTTATGCTGCTTCGCCCTCGCTGTATCATACGTGTACGTCCCAGCCGCTGAGACCTTCATCACGATGTTACCCATCTCGACTTGCAGGGCATCGGCCTCCAGAAAAATGGCCTTCGCTTGAGGCGTAAAGGGCTTCGCTTTCTCCGCTGTTTCTTCCGCTTCATCCTCGGATTCCTCCCATACCCGCCCGTCCTGGATATTCCTGGAGCTTACCGGAATCTCAATCGACCGCTGCTCCTGCGCCACGCGTAAGCAGGATACCAACTGCTGGTTGATGGCCGCGCTCGCTTTGACACTGCGCAGCATCGGCACCGCGTTATGAATCATGCTGCGTTCGTCGTCCAACACCCAGGGCGGGTACTCCTTCCCGTCCTGGCTGGTCCAGGGCTGGGACAGAAACTGCGGGAGCGCGTCGCCAAGTCCCCTGTGGTCAAATACCACCTTGCCCATTTTCGGGAACCGGGAATATGTCAGCCGTACCTCATCCGCCAGCTTATCGTTGGAGGTCGCCAAGTCCACGCCCATTACATACTCGCTTACGCAGCTTTTGGGCATCGCGTATTCCACCTGACGCAGGGTCCGGCACATCGCTTCGTTTCAAAGAATGCCATGTCCGTGATGCCCACCCGCGCCGCTGACTTGTAATCCAGCGCGCAGGCTAACGCGGATGTATCCCCGCATGCGAAGTCCCGCAAGGCTCCCGCAAACATGCTGTAGAAATAGTTGCTCTTGAGGCAGTGCGTCCAGGTGTGTGCGCCAGTAGAGGATTTTCTTCGACCGTGCTTCCGTGTTGCGGTCTCGTGTTGACTTTACACGCATGGGTGGTCTCCTCTGTAATTTAATGTAAATCTCATGTTGTTTTTATCTTGTTCTCAAGATGTGACGCATCCGTCGTGATATGCTTACCGTGAGCAAAAGAACAAGGAGGAAAAATCATGGGTATCATCATATGGGTTGTTATCGGCGCAGTTCTTGGATTTCTCGCAAACATGCTCTTCGAACGGAACAGCACAATCGTCAATATCGTCATGGGTGTCCTTGGCGCCGCGTTGGTTGGTTGGGTGGCCACGCTGTTTGGGGTTGGCACATGGAATGCGTTTAGCTGGATCAATCAGTTAATCGCCGCTGCGGGCGCGTGCGTGGTGCTTTTCATCGGTAATAAACTATTGGGCAGCCGTGCTGCGTAATGATCCATGTTTCCGGCCTATCAATTCCCATAGCAATGACTGTATGCCGGAAATCCCCGATGATCCGATCCACTTCATCTTTCGGGAATGTGACCTTCGTGGTCTGCAACGCGCCCATTCCCTCGATCTTCTGGATGATCAGCCCCAGCGCCCCGAGCCCGGCATTCTCGCCGGGCTTTCGTTTGCACGCCGCGAAGTTGGCGCTCTTGCTCAGGTTGTCAAAGATCGCCTGCGCTTCCTTCCACGAACTCACCGATGCCGCGCCATGCCGCATCTTGTTATACGTCAGGTCCGCATCCAAAGAAGCCTTGCTCACCTTCCGTGCACACGAATCGAAGTTCTACAATTATGGGACAAGGCACGCGGTGTGCGGAGGGCACCTGAGCCGTGAACTCAAAGAGATGAATGACCTATGCATGCTGCCATGGGCAGGTCGGGTGCGGGCGTTCTTCCTGGGGATGAACGCACAAGTCCAAGGATCGGGCGGAGAAAAACACGGCCTGCGACCCGCCAATCCTGGCAAACTACGAAGCGCCATTCACCAACAACTTTTGCCTGCTCCCGGCTGAACTGTAACTCGCGGGTGACGGTAACACCCACACCATGCTATAATGGATTTGAAAACCAGATGATCATGCACGATGATATGGATGGGGAAGCATGATGACCAACATGTATACCTACCTGGATTGGCGCGGGGATCTGACCTTTGCGCAATCAGGCTTCAATGATGTGGATAATTTGATCCTCGCCTGGCTTTCGTATGTGGATTTTGACGGCATTGTGCCGGAAGGCGCGCAGGGCGTTTCCATCGCGCGCGCGTCGGAGCAATTTTTTAAGACGCATACGCCTGTAGGAAAGGTAGACATATCCACATTTTGCAACCCAAGCGTTATGTCCACGCAATTGCTGGAAAAGCTGGCCCCTACGGCGCGGTTTGGCGGGCTGAAGCTGGTCAACTATGTCAGCCGGTACGACACGGAGCGGGGCGAGCAATTCGCGGCGCTTACGGTGCGGATTGACGACCTGCTGTCCTATGTCGCCTTTCGCGGAACGGATGGCACGCTCACAGGCTGGAAAGAGGATTTCTGCATGAGCTTCATGCCCACCGTGCCCGCGCAGCGGGACGCGCTTGCGTATCTGGAAGCACAGGCCGCTATGGAAGGCCGCGCGCTGCTCGTGGGCGGGCATTCCAAGGGAGGCAATCTGGCCATTTACGCGGCGGTCAACGCGAGCGAGCCGGTTAGGGAGAGCATCCAAGCCATTTACAACAATGACGGGCCGGGCTTCGGGGAAGATTTTTTCGCAAGTGACGCGTATCAGCAGATGTCGGGTAGAATCAAGACCATTCTCCCGTATTCCTCGATCATTGGGATGCTTATGGAGCGGAAAGAAACGTATACTGTTGTGAAAAGCGCGCAAATAGGGCTGATGCAGCACAACGCGCTGAATTGGGAGGTTCAGGGCGCTGGGTTTGTCGAGGTGCCGTCCCGGAGCGCAAGCAGCGTATTCTTTGACAACGCCATGAAGCAGTGGCTCAGCACAATCGATGTGGCGCAGCGGCGTGAACTCATCGACACACTGTTTGCGGTGCTGGAGGAGACAGGCGCGGACAGATTCGATGAACTCAGCCAGGAAACGCTAAAGAAAGCAAGCATCATCATTCGGTCGCTTGGCAGCCTCAGCCCCGAAACGCGAAGTATGATGATCCGCATCGTGGGCAAGCTGGCGGCGGCAAGCGCCTATACGGTGCGCACTTTGGTACGGACGTACAGGGTGAAATGGCGTCAACATGCCTTGGACGACTTGACGCAATCGGAGAAGGATGAACAAGGACACGATCAATGCTTGTAGGGGCGGCCTTTGGCCGCCCCTCAACGTTCTTCTTCGGAATGATGAAATCGCCGTGAACCCATCCGGTGTTATTGCCGCCGTTGTAGAGCACCTTGCACCAGGTTCCGGCCGCGTCCCATTGCAGCAGCTCAATCGCTTCTCCAAGGTACGCTTTGCCGATCGATTCGTAATTCGTGCCGGGGCCTGAACGGACGTTGACCCCCCCTTTCTCAATCAAAAGACATACAGTGGCGCTTGTACTTGTTTTGTGCAAAGTGTTTAAAGTTGTATCAATCGTGATTATACTATTCGCGAGAAAAATTGTCAATAATTGATGAAAAGGCCGGGCACTCGCCCGGCCTCCGCTTGTTACTACGCCACTCTCCCCGGTGTCATTCTGAGGGAGCCCGCGACCGAAGAATCTTCCCTCGTTATCTTGCGGTATGCCAAGCGTATTCGCTGCGCTCACAACGGGCGGGCATTTGAAGATAGCGAGCCATCAGGGAGTTTCGATAGAAATTCCTACCGCGACAGACAAGAGGGGAGGATTCTTCGGCTTTGCCTCAGAATGACAGCCGGGGGCCGCGCGGAATGACACCCTGCGGCTGCGCGGTAACCTCCGCCTCATATCTAAGGACGCGGGATATCATAGGGGCGGCCTTTGGCCGTGCGCCTTGGCTAACAGCGTCCGAATCCGCCCGGATTGCGCCACACCGGACTGCGGCGGCGTTTGCAGGGAAGACAACCGCATCGCGGCGGGCACGGCAACACAGGAGGGCGAGGTTGCACCGGCGGGCAAGGCAACACCGGCGGGCAGGCAAACGGTATCCATCTGGCGTACAGCGTTACGTCGCTCGCGGGCATGGCAAAGGTGTTGCCGCCTTGATAGATGGCCCCTTCGCCCGCGGGGTCAAAGGTCCAGCCTGCGAAGACAAAGCCGCCCCGCGTCAGGCTGCCTGTATTCCCCAAGACCGTGACCGTGTCGCCGGCATCATATTCGTTTGCGTCGACAGGCACGCTTCCCCCTGTCGCGCCGTTGCCGTTGTAATACACGCGGTAAGTGGCTAGCGGCGTGACCTCGAGCACCACCGGGATATGGATGATATGGGTGCTGTCCGCGTCCAGCAGCACGACCTCTGTCGGGACATTGCCCGTGCGGGTTGCCGTCAGGGTACCTGTGCCGTTTTGTGTGGCATGGATGCCAAGGCCGCCGGGGTCACTCGCCACCGAACCCGTGCCAACGGAGATGGCCCAGCCGTAATCCAAATAGCTGGTCATATTCTTGCCGTTTTGATAAGGAATTTGGAAGGCCTCGCCAAAAATCTCCACGCGGTAATAGGTTTCAATGATCCGCGAGCCGTCCGAGGCGCTGATTCTCCCGTTTGCGATCACCGCGCCGAAATACCCGCTCCCATCCAGGCCGTAGGTATAAATAAAGCCCTCGACAACGCTGTTTGTGGCCGTGATGTCGTTGCCCGCGAACACCCCGGCGCGGCTGCCCAGGGCGATGATGTTGGCAGTGCCGCTGACGCGCCCCGTATTGACGGTGATATCGTTATTCAGCACCATCACGCCGTAGCTCGCGCCGTCGCCTGTCATCGTGCCGCCCGCTGTGACCGTGATATCGCCGGTACCGGCCACGCGCACGCCATGGATGCCGCCCGTGCCCACCAAACGCCCGCCGTTTACGGTGATGCCCGTAGTCGTGGCAATGACGCCGGCATAGCCGTTTCCGCTGCAAGTGCCGACGACCTCTCCGCCCGGATTCACAATGATGCCCGTGCGGTCGGCCTGTACGCCGTGGGACGTTGAGTAGGATCCGCCGGTGTCAATCACCCGGCCAATGTCCACGATCAAGGGGCCGCCAATGTACACCCCCGTTTCAGCGGTGCCAATCACCTCTCCGTTTATGACATGGAGCGGGTAGTTTAAGTGCGAGGCGTCGGTGCCGATTCCGTACGTGTTGTAGGAGGAGACGTCTCCGTATCCCTCTACCCGGCTGCCGTCCGTGACGACAAGACCCCGGCTGCTCTGCACGCCGTATTTGGCCGCGTTTAAAATGCTGGTGTTGATGCCGGTAGCCGCGCCGATCAAGGTGCTACCGCCGGACACAGTGATGCCGATGTTATCCGCGTTCACGGCATTCACGCCGTTGTTCAGGCCCACCCCGGTGAGCGACGCGCCGCCCGTGACAATAATGTCGCGCAGCACGCGGACGCCGGTGATGCGGCCCAACTCCGTAATATCCTGGTTGTTTGCGTAAAGCTGTCCCGTGCCGTTTACGGTGAGGCTCCCGCCGGGGACGGAGACCAGCTTTGCGGTAACTTCCTCGCTGTTATTAAGCGTAATGGTGACGCTGGCGCTTGCGGCGGCGGTGATCTGCGTTTCGGGGCCGATGGTGTCCGTGGAAATGGAACCGCCGTCCACAACGTAATACCCGTCGTCCATAATGACGAGGGTGCTGTTTACAGTTAATACGCCGACTATATCGGCAAAAGGCATTTGACTCATGAGCTTCTCTCCTTTATAAGACCATATGACGATATGACATTATGCGAAGGAGATCGCTCCTGTGTGCTTTGCGGCATAAACAACGCGGGGCGGGACGGGCCACGCAAGCCCATCCCGCCCTGCGGGCGCTAAAGCGCTTTTCGCTTATTTGCGCGCGATCCGCACGATGATATCGCGGCACCCCTCGACCCCGAGCAAACCGCTGTCCAGCGCCACATGGTACTGCTGCGCCATGCCCCAGGTTCTGCCCGTATAGTGCTTGTAATGCCGGGCCCTGAGCTTATCCTTTTTGGAAAGCTCCCGCTCCGCGTTCTCCTGGGCAATGCCAAAGTGCTTGACGGCGCGCTCGATCTTATGGGCCATATCGCTGTGAATGAAGACGTTCAGGCAGTCGGGCCGGTCCTTTAAGATAAAGTCCGCCGAGCGGCCCACAATGACGCAAGGCCCTTTGCCCGCAATCTCCCGAATCACCTTGCTCTGCAGAATATGCAGCCTGTCGGCGTTGGACAGTGTGGCCTCCGAATAGCCGCCGTGCGCATAGTACGTGGTGGCCAGATTGAACAGATAGCTTCCGGTGGCCGCGTATTCCCCTGTCTGCTCGACATATTCAAGCGTAAAGCCGCTTTTTTGAGCGACCAGGGAGATGATTTCCTTATCGTAAAAAGGTACCTTTAGGGTTTCCGCGACCATTTGACCGATGAGCCGCCCGCCGCTCCCATACTCGCGGCTGATGGTGATGATGTTCCGCATGGTCAATCGCTCCTTTCGTTTGTGGCAGGGAGATTTCATTTGCGAATGAAATCGTCGGAGGGAAGGGGACGGCGCCTGAAAATCTGCGGATTTTCCGGGCGGCGCCGGGAGGGGGTACACTTTCCTTCGCCTACGGCTACGGAAAGTGCGCATTTTCGCCGCACATGTCGCCGAAAATGATTGATTTCGAGAGACCTGCGGGCCTCTCGAGCTCTCCTGGGTGATCTGTCTGGTTAAATGAAATCGCCCTATCCTTTGTGGCTGCCCAGCGTCGCGGCGAATCGGGGGCCCGCCGCAAGGGCATTATATTGATGAAAAGCCGCGTTTATACATAGAGAGGTAAGGTAAGGATTTCTATCCCTTTATGACCGCGAGGGGTTTCAGCCGCGTTTTGATTTCCACCAAGTCCTCCTGCTCCGCCATGACCACGTCAATGTCCTTGTAAGCGCCGGCGGCCTCATCCAGATCCCGCTTGTTTCGGATACCGTGTATAATGCCCATCGCGTCCATGCGCTTGATTTCCTCCTCGAGCGACAGGGTGCGCTGCGCTTCCTTCCTGCCCATACGCCGCCCCGCCCCATGGCTGCACGACATGAAGGATTCAGGGTTTCCTTTTCCAACGACGATATAGGACTTTGTGCCCTGGGAACCTGGGATGATCCCTGTTTCACCCGCTTGGGCGGACGTCGCGCCCTTGCGGTGCACCCATACGTCCTTGCCAAAGTGATGCTCTAGCCGGGCATAGTTATGATGAATGTTGTCCTCGCCCAGAATGTCAAAGCTGCTCGACACTTTTTCAAACGCCTCGATGATTCTTGACGCCATTTGCTTTCTGTTCTGAAGCGCGAAGCGCTGGCAGTATTCCATTTCCGTTATATATGCCCGCCCCTCCTGGCTGTCCGCCCTGAGAAACGGCAGGTTCCATTCCTTCGGCACCTCGGTCGCCGCTTCTTTATTGAGCGTATGGGCGAGCGCGTTGTAATGGTCGCAGACCTTAAGGCCAATGTTGCGGCTCCCTGAATGAATCATGAACCAAATGTGCCCGTCGTCGCCCTGCTGGATTTCGATAAAATGATTGCCCCCGCCAAGCGTGCCCACCTGGTACTTCGCGCTTTCATGCTCCTCTTTGACGACCCTTGCGCACGCGGGCGGGTCCTCAATGTCCGATGGGCGATGGTTGTGCTTAAACCCAACCGGGATGACCTCCCGAATCGCCTGCATCACTCGCTTAAGGTCGGCGGGGCCGATCTCCGTAAGGCTCGTTTTTGCCGCCAGCATGCCGCAGCCAATGTCAACCCCCACGGCATTGGGCACGACAGCGCCGCTCAATGCCAGCACACCCCCAATGGGCATACCGTATCCCTCATGGGTATCCGGCATGATCGCAATGTGATGAAACGCATAAGGATGCCGCGCCAAATTCCGCGCCTGGTCAAGCGCGCCCGGCTCAATCTCATTGCACCAGGTCTTGATAGGCAGCCCCTTCTCCTGGATGGTCTTCAAACGGTCACTTCCTTTCCGGACCAATTCCTTCAAGTAGGATACCCAGCTTGCCGTTATTCGATGGTTTTTTTTCGCGTGATCATTGTCTTAATTCGGTCATTCAGTTGTTTTTTCCTTTTTCACACAGCAATCGCTTACGGGGTAAGCGATTGCTGTGTGAAAAAAACAATTCGACGTTGCAACCAAACGTGAGATGTGGTATAAAATAATAATACAGCGAAACAAAAATAAAAAAAAGCGCAGCGTTCTTTTTTCAGCCACCACTACCCGTAAGG
>JAVIWB010006876.1:0-12987 GCA_031893035.1 Dermolepida albohirtum
AAATAAAGATGAATAGAATAGAAGACTTCCTGGTATGCAATGAGATGTTTTCTTAGTTCGAGTTGGATACTATATTTAAACTGCTATGGGGGACCCTGTACTTTACAAAGCTCTTCATACATATGTACCCCGTGCTAATGAAGAAAATGCCCTTCATGTCAATAAAGATGATCTTCTTATTACACCAGCACAACCACCTTTATCAAGAAGATTACATTCTGCAGGAAGAATTTTTGTTTATAACAGAAGGACTGGAAAAGAAGGATTTGTCCCAGGTATGTATAATAAATCAAATACACATGGTTAGTAGATAACTGAAGTTTTGCTAAATTAAACCTCAATAAAAGATAATCATGTTATATTACAAATACCATTGAGTCATGTTTATAGATATTTAATTATGTATAAAATTGTAAATGTAGATAACATAATATGCCATTAACAGTAGCGTATCAACATGAAGACTATGATGTATCAACATGAAGACTATGATAAATATTTTATGAAATGTAAAATATTTACATTTGAAATGTTTTGTTTTTTATATTAATTCTGTCAAAATGTTTGGTAACTATCTTTTCTAAGGAATTATAAACTAAAAGGAAAGTAATTAGTTACAAACCCTTATTTGAAGAGTTATTTTTGATATTTTTTAAATTCTGTTGCCCTAAAATTTTTCTTTAGCTAAAAAAATTATGAAACTAAAAGCTTATGAATAGAATTATTTAATTTGGAAGTTATTAAATTCAATACTTGAAATTTTCATTGTCAAGTGACAATTTAATTATAGAAAAATAAATATTGTTCTAATTGGTGTTTTATAAAATTTCTAAAACAAAGTAGTATTATATATCTTATAGTAAATAGTAGATAATATAAATTACATGTAAAATACATACCATCCTTATATAAAAGTCGAAAACAAAAACACATATTTACTTTAAATTTTGTTCCTGAAATAGTGACATAATTTACATTTTCGTAGTTATTTTATTCGTTATTTAATAATTAACCGTACACAATCATGATAATTTGATACAACGGTGTTCACAGGAGAACCTGCCAACACAGTTAAGTTTCACGTTACTGATACTGATATAAAACAAACGTAAACACAAACAATATCCAAGAGAAATATTATTCGTTTACTATCCGTAATTCCCCGACACATGTTCGTATTTGTTCTTCGGTCTCTAGGGACATCTGGTGGTGCAACAGTAAAAGCATTTGTATTTACATTAGCTATGGTCATTCAAGACTGTACCATATTTGTACTAATGATAAGGGTAAAAAAATTATTTTCCATATAATGACTTAAGGAAAATAAAATATTATGTACATATTAAAGTCAAATATGTATACATTAGACCAGCATATATATTCTTTATTTTTATGACATGAAATTAAGAGTACATACATATATGTACATATACTTATAGATATAACGGTGTGTTTTTAAGAGCTTTGGAACTTTAAATGATAATACAAGACAGAAATATTATTGGAATGATTTTTTTTATTATAACCTGGTATTGATCAATAAGTTTGATATATAACCCCTTTCCACAATTAACTATTTGTAAATTCTGTATACGTATTTCGACAACCAAGATGTGCACATCTTGGTTTTCAACGATGCGGATCGCGTACGGAGTTTATTTTTCGTACAATTTTTTCGCCGTGTTTTACCAGGTGCGACACTTTGAAATTATCTGCTGATGATGACAACTTGGTTGTCGAAATACGTATACAGAATTTACAAATAGTTAATTGTGGAAAGGGGTTATATATCAACCTTATTGATCAAGTCAATCAACCACAGGCTCCATCAAATTCAACTATAACCTGGTAGATAATTTCATGGCATTTATTTTTTAAATATGATTTCCGGCATATGTTCGCCGCGGCTACGAGTTACATGGTCCATTCGATCAGTCCAATTTTTGACTACTTTTTCCAATTAATCTGGTATGGCATCAATATGAATTGAATATTGGCTTCCAATGCTTCAAGAGTTGTTGGTTTGTCGGCATAAACTAATAACTTAACATAGCTCCCCTTTGATAAAAATGCTCATCTTCGGCCAGTTTCAAATGAGCCCAATCAGCAAAAATGCGACGCAAACAATGGTGATTTGGCTTCAATTCTTGCACGAGCTGTATTTTATAGGCATGTAAGCCAAGATTCTTACGCAAAATTTTCCACGTAGTCGAAGGACAAAGTCCAACAAGATGAGAACGATGACCAATCGACATTTCAATACTTCGCGCTACAGCAGCAATATTGTCTTCGGTACGCACGTTTCTTTGTCTTGTTGAAGGTTTTGAATAGAGAAGAGTAAAATTAGTGCGAAAACGATCAATAACTGCACGAATTGCTTACTCACTAGGCCGATATGTTGACCGTAAAATGGACGAAGTGCTGTATGAACTTGGCGAAAAGATTTATTTTTTTCAAAGTAAATTATCACAATTTGGAAGCGTTGTTCTGGCTTTAAACGATTCATGATGACTTGCCAAACCCTACTGAACAGAAATGTCAACACAGTTTGACATTATCAGCTGTCAAACCATAGTTATCGATATCGATAGTTCTCATGCAGCTTAAAAAACACCCATTATATGAAGAAAGCTTACGAATTAGAGGAAGATTATATTTTTCCGAAAGCTCTTCTTTAAAAAACAAGTTATATCATTTTATATGTTTAGTATTACAAGACATTTCGATCGAGTATGAATAGTATTAGAAATTTTGGTAGAAGCGTAAGCAAACTATGTTTAAAATTTTATACATATATACGTTTGTAACGTTATTATGTGTGTTTCTTGTTACCTTGAGTTAAGTGTGACAATTTATGAGCCTTTATAATTTATAATAAATAATAATTTAAACATCGAGAAATCACAAATCTATGAAAAAATCTGCATGCAAAATAAACCGAAAGTAAATGTGACATCTCAGAGGAATTCATTTGAGTTTAGTTATTTAGGTTTAGTGAACGAACATCTGACAAAGATAGTCACAAATAAGTGTATGATAACAATGGACAGTTTTGATAGATATTTATAACTTTTTCTTCTCCATCGCCTTGTGAATGGCAAAAGGAAGCAGATGATGATGAAGAAGAAGTTTTCTTATGTGAAAAATTAATAGATTTAAATGATAATATTTGTATTAGTATTGAAAATGTTCTACCAACAAGCGCAACTACTTAAAAGAAAAAAATGGACGTTCTAAGAGTTTCAGTATTCCGTGTAATTGAGTAGTATAATAATAGGCTTATATTTAGATTTCTAAAAAAAATTATCTGGATTTAGGTTACCTCCAAACGCCTTAGAAATATTTTTAAGTTGGATTGTTATTAATAACACGGATGTCTGAGAAGGAGAATATTTCTGCTTCAAAAACAAAACTTTCTATTTCAATTGAGAAAAGATATTTTCTCATTTCTATTCTTGCAAATACGTAATGGTGTAGTTCCCGTGGAAATATTTGAGCTTGCGATGTGTTCCTGTATTTAAATTTTGGTTCTACTAAATTTTGTGACTGTTTTTTGTAGACAATAATCTCTATGGTATATTCCCCACAAGAAATAGTTCAATGGCGTTAAATGCGAGGCCTAACAGGCCATCAAATTCATGTTACCAATCCATCTATCAGAAAAATTGTTATTTAGGTGTTTTCTTATTAGTCTTGATTAGGAACTGGTGCTCATTCATATTGAAAAATTATTCTCGTGCGATTGTAATATGGAATATCCTCTAGAAGCAAATTTAATTCATTTTGCAAAAGAGTAAGCAAATTTTCTGTTCTTAAGTTTTCATCATAAGAATATGGTCCTATTAAATGCAATCTAAGTAGTTTCCACTAAGCATTTATACCATATTTTGTTTAATAATAAAATATGTGAAGATCATAGCTATAATTATGTCTATTATTTGTAAAGCACGACACATCCACCTTTAAAATTTGATTATATAAATACGTGGTTCTTCGTCATATCAAACGTGAGGTCAGCATTAAATTTCAGACGTCGATCTTTGTCTTAAAGCTGTAAATTTTGAACTAAGTTTATTTTATTGTTAGTATTTTCTTTTCAGGATACCTCAATTGACGAAGATACCTGTATCACCTATCTACGTTTGCAAGGACATTGATGGTGATGTTTTCTCATTACAAATAGGTTTCGAAAAAACGAAAAAAAACTTCGATGTTATCATTTTACCCAAAAAATTATATTAAAGAAATGTGAAAGAACTTGTGAACTATTCTCAATTGTTATTTATAAATAAATATAGAAACTCATCCGGACTGAATTTATTAATAGGATGTGTAGGATCTATGCATACTACGTATAGCATAAGGGAATAAATGGATTTTAATAGTTTTATAGCATTTAACATATAAGCTGTCGTGTCGCTTACAAACAGAAGTACTTTTCAGTTTACATGAAAGTTTCCGAAACTTTCTGTAGTTATTTTAACAGTGTATAAGCTAAGTGCAGATGGTATACACTTTCTGTTCTCAAAATAATCATAGTGGCTTTAATTTAACAAAGTCAGTGGTGCCATCTGAGAAACTAATTTATGAAGGGTCAATCTTTCTAAATTGTTTAAAAAATTTATGTTTACACTAGTAGCTACGATACAATACACTTAAATACCAGTATTTATATTTCCTGGCAGAAAATGATTAAAGAACAAAGAATCAACGTTAAGTTCTGAGTAAAAACCGTAAAAGTGTTAAGTTTATGAAAATAATTGTTTGTCACTAGCAGAAGTTTTTAAGTACTGTTTACGATTCAGAGAAGGCGGAGCGGGGCGGACGTGGGTGATAAATATCCAGACCGATCGACTTGAACAATTACTGAAAAAATGCCAATGATTTTGTAGACATTCCGAGAAAAATCTTCCATAAGATTCATGAAAAGGGAAATAGCATTACCCAGGGCAATAATATATTCATATTTCCTTTAAAAACGTTAAAAATCCAGATAATATTGGGTCTGGGAAAAAGTTCGTGGCGTTTTTTCAGTAAAATTCAACTGGTCCCCGCATGGCGCGTGGACGAATTCATTTAAACCGAATATGCTCCATTATTATCGACAATGTTTCGCCATTTTTTTGGTAGATCCATGATCCCATCGGTGAAAAACTTCTGTGGTTTCTGGTCGAAAAACTGAATCAAGTAGTTTTCACAGGCTTCTTTTGAAACCAACTTAATTCCATTGAGAGAGTTCTGCAGAGATCGAAACAGATGATAGTCAGAGGGTGCTATATCCGGACTGTAAGGTGGGTGCATCAAAACTTCCCAACCAAACTCTCTCTCAATTTTTGACGGGTCATCAAAGAAGTGTGTGGTCGGGCGTTGTCATGATGGAAGACAACACCTTTCCTATTAATCAATTCGGGCCGTTTTCTTTCAATCGCCTGGCGTAATCTCTCTAGTTGTGCACAGTAGAGTTGAGAATCAATCGTCTGACCAGTTGGAAGTAGCTCGTAGTGGACGATTCCCCTCCAGTCCCACCATACACACAGCATCACTTTTTTTGGCGTCAATGTTGACTTAGCGAACGCTTGTGACGGCTCACCATCCTTTATCCACGATCTTTTACGCTTCCGATTATCGTACGTAATCCACTTTTCATCTCCGGTTATTAAACGTTTCAGACACGGCTCGATTTCATTCCGTTTCAGCAGCGCATCGCAGATGTTAATTCGGTCCATCATGTTTTTCACGCTCAACTCATGAGGAACCCATACGTCAAGCTTTTTTTTGTAACCAGCTTTGTGTAAATGGTTCAAAACAGTTTTGTGGTCAATGCCTAGCTCCATGCCAATATCGACACTGCTGATATGCTTATCTTGTTGGACTTTTTCAAGAATTTCATCAGATTTTTCAGTGATTGGACGACCGGAGCGTGACTCATCTTTCACATTGAAATTTCCAGAACGAAAGCGAGCGAACCATTTCCGCGCAACAGATTTCGATAAAGTACCTTCACCGTACACAGCACAAATTTTATCACAAGCCTGCGCAGCGTTCTTCCCCTTATCATAATAATATTGCAGAATATAGAGAAATTTCTCATTATTCTTCTCCATTTTCAAGTGCGAATAACTTTCCAACCACTGCACCGATTACAATGTTTCTACGCTCAAACTAACGTTCGGAAGGTCATCTAAAAAACGAGCCGTCGGTGGTGTCGCTGTGACTTGTTGTTCTTTAGTTATCGGCAACCAATGCCATCTATCGGGAAAAACGCCACGAACTTTTTCCCAGACCCAATACTTATTGGTTTTTACAATAGGGGATTATTTACAATGAATTCATTCCAAGTACCACAATAGTTAATGCTGTTTTGGTGTTTTAACCCATTCCTAGCTATTGTACCTGCTTGAGTACAGAAAAAAGGCAATATTTAAATATGCATAAATTTTACGAGAAGTGAAATTACGCAACGTTTCTTTTGGTTTTGCATTCAACATAATGTGTTTAAAAAGTACACAACAACATAAAAAAAAATAAAATTTCGAGGAAAGAAATGGTGGTGGCCGCTTTTTACCACAGTGTCGAGTTCCGTTGTGGTTAATGCGTGGAAGTGATATAAAATTGCAAACGAGTCCTAAATGGACCTGTTAGAGTTTCAGCGTCATATTGTTCGCTACTATCTTCGAAATTATACGCTGACACTGCTAACTTTGAAACGCTCGCTGGCACTTGGTGTATCTACTATTGCTGGAAACCACTTCCCCAAGAGAATAAAAAACCCTTTACGAATGCCATAGTAGAATTAGATGGATGTGTGAACAATGTGACGTTGCACTTTGTTTAGAAAGAGAGTGTTTAAAATATATCACACTAAAAAATAAGCATACTAATTAAGCCATTGTATCCGTTTGGCTACAGCTCCAAAACCACAGTTCCTGATTTTTTTGTATAATTTTTTACTTTTTTTTATGTTCCTTATGTATATTTTAACTAAATTAAATAAATGAAGTAAACAAGTTTTCATTTTTAATTGCCTTGGTTTTTAATGGGTTAAGTGGTTTATTGACCATATTCGTCATTTTCGACCTAAATATTGAAAACTATGCAATTTGATTTTGTTGTATGATAATGTAAAATATCCTTAATTTAATTACTCTTACTCTAATAACAACGTATCTTACAATGGGTTAATTTCGAACATTTCTACAGCGTCTTCGGGCGTGTCACAGGGCTCTAAACTGGGACTTCTTTTACTTAATATTGAATGAAACGGATGTGCGTGTTCTATTTGATACCCACCTTCAATTTTCTAACAACATTGCTAATAACTTTTAACATTAAATACTCTGTTCTTCATTTTAGGGCGTTGAAAACTGGAATATGACTCTGTTATCTGGTACCTACATTATATCAGCAATTTGCCCTTGAAAGAGTTCGAAAGAGATTTTTCAAATATTTAAGCTTATAAATTGATATATTCTATTCGCATCGTGTGACTATAATTCATTACGTCATGATTTTCGCTCCTTAACTTCTCGAAAGGATTTAGCTAGCAGTAAATTCTTAATTCAACTCATAAATAGTAAAATTATTTCCCCATCACTGCTTTCGCAGGTCTCTTTAATGGTTTCTACTCATAACACTTGGTAATCGCATGCTTTTTTAATTGAATCTGCTCGAACTAATATTTATCATAATATGTCAAGAAATGTCTATAAATTGAGCATCGATTAAATGTTAAAGGAAGTGTTTGGTGATACTGTTATGTCACGCGCGCGAGTTTTTGAATTGCACAAACAATTTTCTAGAGGTTGGGAAGAGGTCGAATATGATGAACGTCCTGGTCGACCTGTGACTACAAGAACTGAAGGGATCGTTTAGAAAATTAATGAAATTGTGCGGAAAGACCGACGTTTGAGCATTCGAATCGTTGCCGATATGGTACACATTAAAAGACCGGATTTGTGGAAGAACGACGCGTGGATTCTGCACAAGCACAACGCACCAGCTCACAATACCCTATCTGTGAAGCAGTTTTTACCAGATAAGCGCATTGTGCTTGATCATCCTCCGTATTCGTCGATCTCACACCATGTGACTTCTACCTGTTCCTAAAAGTGCATTAAAGGGAACACTTTTTCAGTCTATTGACTATGTAAAGGCAAAAACGGCAAAGTTGTTGAAAAGGCTGATAACTGATGAACTACAGCATTGTTTTGAACAACAGAAGACACGTATATAGCGATGTATAGGCAGGAGAGGAAAGTTAGATATAAGTTTATTTGAAATAAATAACATTTTTTACAAGAGCCTCGTTATTTACGAGGGAGCGTTTTTATATTCGCGGAATGGGGGACAAGGGGTGGAAATAAAAAAACCAAATTATTTTTCTTTTTCAATATATTCACCTGCAAGACGGATACATTTTTCACATCTTTCAATTAATTTATTTATACCCTCATAAAAAAATGATTTCTCTTTATCTGCAAAATACGCCGAAACTGCCTCCTTGACTTCATCATCGGCAGTAAATTTTTTACCCCGCAGCTCTTTTTTCATTTTCGGAAACAGGTAATAATCACTCGGGGCCAGGTCTGGGCTGTAGGGTGGGTGATTCACAATTTCGAAGCCCACCTTATGCAGGGCAGCTAACGCAACGCGGCTCTTGTGGACGGGCGCGTTGTCGTGCAAAAGCAGAACACCTTTTGTCAATTTTCCCCGTCTTTTCTCTTTAATGGCTTCTTTTAGTCGCTCTAATATTGAAGCGTAATATTCTGCGGTTATAGAAACACCTTTATCTTTATAATCAATCAACAATATTCCTTCCGAGTCCCAAAATACCGTTGCCATGAGTTTCCCAGCTGATTGTGACACTTTAAATTTCTTGGGAGGTGCTGTGCCCTTTTTATGCCACTGCATGGAGTCTTGTTTGGACTCAGGTTCATAATGATGAACCCAAGTTTCGTCTTCAGTAACAATTCCACTCAATACACCATCCTTGTCTTCATTACAGAGGTCCAAAAATGCACGCGAACACTCTACGCGCTGTTGTTTTTGCGGCGGCGTGAGCATTCTCGGCACCCATCTTGCGCTGACCTTATACATGCCGAGATGATCGTGTAGGATTTTAAAAATTGTTGTATCGGATACTCCAACCATTTCTGCGAGTTGTTTCTTCTTTAGTCGAGCATCTTCGAGTACAATTTGTTCAATTTTTTGGATAAGTGCTGGCGTGGTCACCTCAATGCTCCTACCCGGCCTCGGGTCGTCTTCAAGGGATTCCCTTCCTTGTTTAAATAAAATATGCCACTTGTACACCATGGTTTTTCCTGGACAAGAGTCGCCGTAAACCAATGATATCTCATTCATTATGGTCGCGACTGATTTTCCTTGCCTGGTAAGGAAGTTTATAACGGCACGATATTCGATTTTTTCCATATTTCACTTTTCACTCCTGATTATGTTACTTGGTTGACGATAGCTCAAAGACTAACTGTCTAATAACAATGAAACTTCGTATTTATACTAATCATGAGTCGCTGCACAGGCCACGCCCCCAATGCGCCTACTCACCCCTCTACAACCCGCTCATTCCGCGAATATAAAAATGCTCCCTCGTAATTGCAACATCTCGTATGCCAAATAGAATAGAATACATTCAAGTAAAAGGTGGAATCACAAAGGGTACTAGGAAAGTTTTGTAATACAGCTTTGTCTATTTATTTTTTTCAAAGTAATTTCCTCTACACTCAATACACCTCTCCATCCTCCGAACCCAATCTTTAAACCAGTTCTGACAAGTTTCACTAGGGAGTAAAGTACACTCGTTGTCCCAAGCCCGCAGAAGGTCCTCATCACTGGAAAACCGCCTCCCTTTTAGCTTCATTTTCATATGTGGGAACAGTGCAAAGTTGCAGAGAGCAAGATCTGGATTGTAGGGAGGGTGCTCGAGAAGTTTCAATCCTGTTGTCGTCAAATATTCGGTGTAGGCTTTGTCGCGGTGAGCTGGAGCATTATCGTGATGGAGGAATCAGGTGTCCATTCTTGACTTTGGCCGCAGGTTCTTCATAGATCCAATGACTTTAGGCGAGCACTGTTCAGTATACCACTTAGCTGTGACTGTCTTCTGTGTGTTCAAAACGACGCGTTCCACAATTCCACTCGATTTGAAAAATACAGCTACCATTTTCTTCTTTACAGATCGGGATTTTCTGACAACTACGGGTGTGTCCTCATCATCAAAGACCCAAACTTTGTTTTGAGCTTTGGTCGGTACATCGTAATAGTACAGACAAGTCTCGTCACCTGCCACGATGTTGTTCACATACCGAGATTGTCCATTATTAATTTTTTTTAGCATCTCCCAGCACCAAGTCACATGTAGTGTCATCTGCTCTTCAGTCAGTCGATGCGGCACCCAGAGAGAACAAAGTTTCTTCACGTGCAAATGATCATGCAATATCGAACGAATTGGTGGTGCATTTAGGCCTGAAGTACCCCCTATCTGTTGGTAGGTCACTCGCCTGTCCTCACCAAGCATTTTCCTCACACTAGTAACGTTTTTCTCCGTAACTGACGTTCGTGGCCTTCCCGGCCTCTCAGCATCCTCCACAATTAAATTTCCCCTTTGGAATTCTCTATACCACCTGAATATCGTTGTGCGATGTGGACAAATATCACCTAGTGCAAGAGTCATTTCTTCGAAGCACTGGTCTATGTTTAAACCACGCACGAAATTATAAAGCAAAACTGCCCTTATCTCATTTCGTGACCACGATGCCATCGCAAGCACTTTGCACTCTTACTGCTAATGAATAACTGAGCCTATCGACATGGCGCGGCGGCTTCTATACACGTATTTGGTCGGCAACTAAGTACTTTCGGCTTTGTAGTATAAAATATTAAAATATAAACTTTTTTTTTAAACAAAGAATAGTTTTTAATCAATTATATATTTTCCATTTTGCTCAATGACCTTTTGCCATCTTTCTTTCAGCTGCATGATTCCGCGCTCATAAAACTCCTGGTCCTTATCAGCAAAAAACTGAACCAGGTGCGAGTGAAGGCTATCGTCATTTGTGAAAGTTTTACCATTCAAAGAATTCTGCAAACTTCGAAATAAATGGTAATCAGATGGTGCTAGATCAGGGCTGTATGGGGGATGTGGCATCACTTCCCAGCCAAGCTCCAATAGTTTCCCACGAGTTGCCAAAGATGTGTGAGGCCTTGCATTATCTTGGTGGAAAACTACACCTTTCCGATTTGACAATTCTGGCCGTTTTCTTTGATTGCTTCATCCAGTTTTATTAATTGTTGACAGTAAACATCAGAATTTATCGTTTGGTTCCTTGGAAGCAGCTCAAAAAAACACAACACCTTTGTAATCCCACCAAACTGACAGCATGATCTTTTTTGGATGCAATTCAGCTTTCGATGTGGTTTGAGCTGGTTTATCGTGTTTGCTCCATGATCGTTTTCGAACTATGTTACTGTACAGGACCCATTTTTCATCACCAGTGATGATTCTTTTTAAGAAAGGGTCGGTTTCATTTCGTCTAAGGTGCATATCGCAAAAGTTGATTCTTTGTGTTAAATGAATTTCTTTCAATTCGTGAGGTATCCAAATATCAAGCTTCTTAACTAGCCCAAGACATTTTAAATGTTTCTCAATTGTTGTGTGCGACACATGTAGCCTCTCCGCAACCTCTCAAACAGTTATATGACGATCCTCTTCAATTATGACTTTGATTTGGTCATCATCAACTTCAGTAGGCCGACCAGAACGTTGCTCATCTTTGAGGGAAAAATCTCCAGAACGGAATTTTTTATATCAATTCTGACACGTGCGCTCTGTTTAGCAATTAGCACCATAAACTTCACATATCTTTTTGTGAGCCGCAGCAGCTTTCTTTCCTTTACGGAAATAAAATAGTAAAATATGTCGAAATATGTTCGTTTCTGCACTCCATTTAAAATTAACCCACAACTAATAGCTTTAATAAAAATCACGCACTACTTGCTTCTGAAGTTACGTCAATGTGACTAGTATCACGCGACAAACGGTAAAGTACAGCACTAACATACGTTATACAAAAAATAAAGCAACGCTCTCTATCAGTAAAAACCGAAAGTACTTAGTTGCCAACCCAATATGAACATGTCTCAACATGCAGCAACAGCAGCTTCCTACGATTCATTGTTGCGTCATATTGCAAAACTTTCCTAGTACCATTTGTACTAATAAAATCTAGTCTAGGTATGTAGTGAGTTTACAATTTTAATATTTCTCTAAAATCGTGTTGACTTTCGTGTTCCATTAATTTTCTTTTCTCACTTATTTTTATGCCTTACGAATACATTTATTTCTTTAATTTTGGTTTGCTTTATACAATTTTGAGGTATGTTGATTATGTCGTGGTTTCTTGAATAAATTACCGATTTGTTTTCTTTTCCTTGTAATATTTTTTAGTGTAGTATTTTATTAATTTAAGTATTGTTTATTATTTATATTTAATTATGTATAGTTCATTACTACTTTTATTGTAATATAATTGTATTGTCCTTTAAATGGGTTTTGTCTGTTGGACAATAAAGATTTATTATTATTTAATAGTTAATGACGGGCACAACAACACACTGCATTGAGCGACAACTTCTTCGTTGTATTTATACCTAAGAAGAATATTTCGAATAAATACAATTTCTTCAAGATCTTTCAATTACATTTCTTTGAAACTATAAATTGTAGGTAAATCGCTTGTATTATTTACATTATTCACTTATAATTATCCAAATTGAAGTGTATATAATACTAATGGTGATTATATAATTTTCTAACAGTACATGGTGTACAATCTCTATCTCTTTATTTATAAAACGATATTCTAGCCGAAATGAGTTCCATCAAAATTTGCTGAAAGATTACTCCATTTAATAGTTGTTTAGTTTGAAAATTGCATCTACTAACGCAGCGAATCAAAAAGCGATATTATTTTA
>JAVIWB010006877.1:0-13042 GCA_031893035.1 Dermolepida albohirtum
CACTACGAAAACAATTCTTTCTTCTTAATCATAATAGAAAATTCAAATAAACATTTTAAAATACCGTCTTAAAGTATCGTAACTTTCACTCTTTAAAATTTTTTACTATTAAAATTAGAGCTGTTAAAAATCAATTAGTAACTAAAATGAATGTTATTTAAACAATTTACTGACAATAAGTTTTGATTTATTGTTTCTGCTGTTGGCTTGAAGACACTTCCGCAAACGATTAAAAATTTTTTCTAGAACTCTGATCTATTAAATTTATTGTATAATACAATAGATGCTCTGCTATTTCCTTTTTGTTTGAAAAAAACTTGTCAAACCGACGTTGTACAGAGTGGTGTATCTGGTAGATGTTAAACTTAAATCGCCAGTGTGTAACAGAATGGATTCCTGTATCCAGTATCGGCTTAGAAGGAATAATAACTTTGCAGCATGTCTTGAAGCTTTTCGTATATACATTTCTCATCAGATATCACTGATAGATCTAGAAAAGGTCCGCGATTGTTTCTCGAATGCGAAACATTGACATTAATCGATCTAGTTTATTTTTGTCAGAAAATGCATGAAGTTCCAACTTTTTATCTTTGTTTATGCTGGGAGGCTGTCATATGGTAAACATTAAATCTGTTCTCTTTAATTTTGACTTGGATATTTTTCCATTCAAGTCCTTAAAACTTCATTGTCAAAGCTTAGTTAGGGTACAGGAGCTCTATCACAATCGTGGTTGATTAACTTAATCACTGAAGATTGATATATAACCCCTTTCCACATTAATTTTCGTATTCTGCATACATATTTCGACAACTAAGTTGTCATCACCAGCACATAATTAAATAGTGTCGCGCCTGAAAAACTACGACAAATACCCGCACGAAAACAAATAGCGCACACGATCTGTACCATTGAAAACCAAAACGCACACTGTGCGTACGTATTTCGACAACTAAGCTGTCGAAATACAGAATACGAAAATTAATGTGGAAAGGGGTTATATATCAACTTTCAGTGATTATGACTCATTTATATTATATATTTCTTCTTTTGTCACCAAGTAGAATATTGCACACTATTTCTATACGAAAGGAAAGGCCAACATTTCGTATGCATTGACCTGACAAAAATATTATTTACAATATACTTGGTATAGAAGAAAAATCACTCGAAAGGACATAATTTTCTCTTCATTATTATCATCGTTAAAATTTAAAAGAAGACACTAAGAGTATAAGAAATACATTTTCGGGTTAATATTCATAACTTACTACTTGATAACTTCCAATTTCGTTGATGGGTCTTTTTATAATTTTTAGATTTCACATTCATTAACGAATTTTACGTCACTGTTCCAAAACCGTTCCAAACAGCGAATCCTAAATCATTTAGATCCGTTTCAAATTCTGTATGTACTTTATATTGTAATGTTAGAACCCACATTTCCCTTTGTTGGTTTCGTTTATGCACTTTTCTCCAAAAACATAATTTTCTTGAATGTTTATTGTTTAATTATTTAATATAAATTCTAATGCATCTACTTCGTTCGCAAAACGAACTACATTTCACATATTCATGTTGTAACCCGAGTATAATTGATTATGTTTGCAGTTAGTTTTGATAGCAATATGATACATATTTATGAAATGCATCATCAACAGAAGTTGATATTTTTTATGTATAGAAACTTTCAAGTTTAATTCTGACGAATCGATAAAGAGGAAACATTCTTCTGGATTAGATTCATAAACTAACGCGAGTTCAAATGTAAGATTTTCGTCTTCTTTCACACTGCAATAATTCTTTCTAGTGATTGTGAAATACAACGTTTCTGTTTGAAACCCCCGAATTTCAAATTTCAAATAAGGATACTTTTATTGCAAAGTAATTATCATATTACTGGAATTTAAAAGTTCTAAAAGTAATACATTTGCAATTGCATAAAAGTGTTCCTTATTTGAGGGTACTAGATATGTTAGATATATTGAACTCGAAAATATTAATGGACGATAAAGATAGCGACTTGAATCGTTTATATTTATTTATTATATAAATTACAAAGCCTTTAATTTTGATTTTATAGTTTAACAAAGTTCCTAACGCAACAAGTATGGAGAATTTGCATTTTGAAACTTTTCTATTATAAACGTTGCATTTTATTTGTAAATTTATGCGTCGATTATTTTTAAAATGTACATTAATGCGACAAAATGCAAAATATAATACATTATAAAATATATAAGTAAAATCTAAAATTCTCTCTAAATTTTGAACCAACGAAAAACATTTGTTTAGCCTGCGTTCAAAATCAACACAAAACAGTATGTTACATATATATACATACATATATATAACCTATAAAGAAAAAAAGCCGTTGACCAGTAAAATTTCTTTAGAAATATTTACATATGTTTGTAGGTATTCGTTTGTTCTCAGTTGAAAAAAGGAAATGTTTTTTGTAAACATTATAATATATTTCAATGAGCATTCTATAAATAAAAGGATCAAAGAAGAGAATAATACTGTAGAATTCACCATTTTCTTTCTTTTGTAATATTTTTTACTTTGGTATTGATATACTCATATTAAATTTAGGATTTAATTATACGAGGATAGTTTAATATGTATCGACGGTAATTTGTAAATGGAGGTTGATACTTTATTATTTGTTATTAAAAATGTGTCTCTCTTATACAATTATATTAACAATCAATTCAGTTTCTATAATTTTAACTCAGTTCTCATCATTTTATATAGGACAAGAAGGAAACTAAGTATGTATGTATATACATAGGTTGCTTTAAAAATTTTGCAGGTGATACGACAAAATCAATTATTTTAAACAATTTTCTTTTTTTGGAACACAGTTGGCAAACATATGGTTGTATTCTATTCAGTATTAACTGTGCGACGATCCTCTAGTGGAATAGTAGGAAGATGACCGATGCATCTGAAAAAAGAAGCCTTTTTCTTGCCAGAGCTTCGTCCGTGCCTCACTTTCGTGGGTTTCTCCTCGTCTTTGAAGACCCATTGAGCCGATTATCGATTGCTTTCTGGCTCGTAACAATAAATCCAACTTTCGTCACCTGCAACAATGTCGTACACTAATTTTGCTCAACTTCGGTTGAATTTTTTAAGCATCGTTTTGCACCAATTCATACGCGCTTTTTTGAGCTTCCGTTAAATTGTGTGGTATCCATCAAGCGCAAAGCTTTCTAACGGTAAAATGATCATGCAGGATAGTTCTTTGGGTCATACTTATGTCCGAATATATCCGTATAAGTAGCGGTTGTCTGTCTTTATCATGTTTTCTGAAATGGCCGTCTCTCGTGATACTTGTCTTTCGTTCAACAGTCACCAAGTATGGTACTTCATCACCGAACAATTGCCTGACTTTTTGCGAACTCTCTTGTCGTGAGACCGTCTTTAAAATCATAGAAAATAATGGATCGAAAATTTTCGCGAGTTAATTCCATTTTTCACAAAACTCACTTTATTTAAAAAATTACTAGAATAAGACAACAGCATGTGTTAGCAATCTGTAAATGCTATTCGGATTAAAAAATCTCAGAGAATATGACAAAAATACGCAATACTTTTAAAGCAATCTACCTATTTTACTACAATTTATGCAAAATCATCATTGCATTTGATAATTTGATATAATATATGATTTTTGTAATCAAAAATATGAATGTATTCTCCCAATTTAAATCGTGTCACCACCAAATTTATTTATTGGAAAAAGCAGAACAATCCCCAACCACAATTTTATAAGAAAAGTTATATCTTGTAGTTTTAAATTATAAAAACTAAATAGAATGATGATTTACTGACGATAAATATGCTGTACTGTATACTACAAGAACTTAGCAAATCTCCGTTGAATTACTTCCATTTGATATCTTTCATTCTAGTAAATTTAGACCGTAATAAGCCCAACAGGTTTCGGTTTACTAAATGATTTGAAATTTCGTACAATAAATTCCAAACACCTCTTATCCAGGTGTAAGTGAGCAGGGAATTGTTGCTGATTAATTTTTAATGAAGTTTCACTGAAATTAAAAGATATAAACTTAAATATAATATTGCGATCTAAAGTCTTAATAAACTCCATGTGAATGACATTCACTTACCCTCTATGATCAAAAATATAAATTGTGTACTGAGTAAATACAGTTAAATTTTAAGGTTTTTAGCGTAACACAGGTTTCTAATACATCCTTTCATAACCAAGTTGAATATTAAATATTTTTCTCAAGAGATAAAGATATATCTGCAGTCTTGCATTACATGTACAATGTTATTATCTGATAATTGCTCGAAACTTTTGGATTTCCAAATTCTTAATTTTTTCCAAAATATAGCTTAGATTTTTGAGATGTATATGAAGAACTGCACTAATAGGGGATGCAGTTACAGATGAGGTATAGGGGAAAATGCATTCCCAACTAAAGTATTCTTTCACTCCCTTTCTCTGTCTCTTCCTCTCTCTTTCTGTTTGCGTGTATGTTTGTGTACCAGGTTTCGGAATAAGACGTAATAAAAGAATTTAGGTCATTACTTATTCTTCCGTGTAGAAAACTGCTTCAGGCTTAGTACATATGCAAGATTTTAATATATGTAACACTGAATTCAATGTAATTCCTATGAGATGAAAATTAGAAACATCGATTTAGAGTCGATAGTTATTAATTATTTTGTCATTAATAATCCAGGTTTCCTCCATGAAAAAATATTAATTACATGTATTTATTTTGATCGTTTTCGAAAGCGCTTACAATCTGATAAACAAGTTTTAAACGCCGCTAAAGATTAAACGAGCTTGGTAACGCACAGATACCTGCCCATGAAAACATACAGCTTTAAGAACGAATAATATTTTCTCATGACAATTACATTGTTTTTAACATATTACATATACATGACTATAATACATATATGTATATATACATATATATAGCATACACCTCTTGGTCGTGATCAAATTCATTACATTCGAGGCCACTTAATGCTGCTCCATTTGCGGGTGTGGTTGCGACCTTACTATCTCTGTATCCTTATTTTCAACGCGGTTTTTTTTATAATTACTCTAAACTACCAAAGCCGAGGAGGTGGTTTCGCAACAAGAAAGCGGCATTATTGTGAGAAATACGTGAGCGAGGTGCACTACCTTTATATAAATGAAAGAAAATGTATGCAACAACAACACCAATAGCGGCCCGCAACGTACACAAGCTCAAAGAGTAAAGAATTTCTAACACAGCTCGTGTTGCTCTTATTTTGACATTATGCAATGAAATCTCGTAAAGGTGCAATATCATTTACTCTAATTCACGAATGCACACTTTTATACGTACTGTATATGCATACGTTGAAGTATTTTAGTGTAATCCATGCTTAAAGGTTAGGTGTAAACCGTTATGCATGACTTGTTTACGAATATATTGGCAAACGAATTTGAAGTGGGATATTGAGCATAATGGGTTTAATATAGTAAATATTTGCAGGACGCTTTACAAGCAATTCTTGACAAACATTGATTCAATTATGTTTTCAGTAAAAAAATTTGTTTTTAATATAAAAATTCATTTCAAATTATATTTTTTATAAACAGGTATGTAGTTTTCCAAGAAAATAGATATATTTTTTGAAACATAAATAATGGATAAATCATAAATCGGTGACAAAAAAGATCTGCTATTGAAACTATTTATAGTAAACTGTTGAAAAGTTGAAAGGTTGTAGATCATGTTCGATAACATCCATATAATTTTATTGAAAGTAAACGATTAGTGCCAAAATTACTTCGAATTCATTTCAATTATATATAACATTATCAAGGACAGTTCAACGAAACTACGAAAAATATGAGCTTGACAGAAACAACCACACGTAGATTCCGCCAGGCAGTAGACAAAACCGCGATCCACCTACTATGCTAATGTGAGCGCTTGACAAAAAGGCAGTTTCTACCCTCGAAGCTGTTAAATCTAATTAAAGGAACGAAACTAGAAAACGTACTCTGATGAGACATGAAGACCACACTATATCATATTTAGAAAACATTTTTTGTTAACTATTTTTGGAATTTATGTATTCGAGGTCCTACTTTTTGCCTACAAACATAAAGGTTTATTTGAAGAATACAGCGCTGTTCACGATTATTCCACAAGGCATAAAACTAATTATTATTATTATCCCAAACACCGCCTAACCCTAACAGAGAGTGGACTTCACTACTCTTCCATTAAATTTTTTAATAGTTTACCGGAATCATTAAAAAAAATTAAGGTATTCTCAATATTTAAAAAAAGAGTTCATGATTTCTTAATTGACATAGAACCATACAGTATATTTGAATATATAAATCGTGGTTCTCTACAGCAAGAATATGATGTATAAGAATATGTGTTAACACATATGTAATATATTGTATCTGTCATGACGTTTGCATTTTCGTTTCTTTCTTTGTACAATTAATTGCATTAAAGTTATTATTATTATTATTATTGTTATTATTATTATTATATCTGAAATAGTTTCGATGGAATAGGCTCTATGTCCATCTCAAGTAATCTCTCTATCTATAATCAAGGACAAGAATATAATATGAATATAGAAAATAATACGAGAATGTTCGTTCGAATGAAAGTAAGATTTTAATCTATATCAAATAGAATAATGAATTTTTGCTATATAACATATATAACCATTACTCATACAGCTAGAGCAATGAAACTGTGAATTCCTTCCCCTTTTGTTTGGACTGGTTCCCAAGAAGTTGTATTATTAGATTGCAGTAAAGGTAAATCTTACATGTACATACATACATCCTTTTCTTTTAATACTCCAGTATTAATTTTCTTTTCTCTAATTGCGTTTTAACGCTGGACATTTTATCTCATTTTGCACATCAACGTTGCTGCAATCATTTTTTTCAATCCTTCCTTAAATGTTCTTTTCTCCAAATATCCTTTTTAACCTTTGTTACACTACACATTAATGTGTTACTGAGGGACTTCTGTGCTTTTGATGGTAATGAATTATGTAGATATTTGTCTGTCCTATATATCAAATGTTGCAATTTTCCTATTTCTGTGCGGCATATCATTTACGTACAGGAATGGCAGTCATTCTTCCTCTTCCCATTTCTAATGTATACACTGTAGGTTCCACTTATTAATACATTGGAAGAATTCTTTTAGTTTCCACTTTCCAATTAGTTAATTTCTATTCACTGCTCTCTATAAATTTTCGAAGGTTTTGAAGAACAAATTCACAATTATTGGGCGACATGATTTTAAATTTCTATACCATTCTTTTACTTGCAAAATCTATTCAACGAGAAATATGATATAGACAGATACAGTTACTAGGTCCGTTGCATCTGTTGATAATCTGAGGTCACAAATTACACTTATCGCATTGTCAGTCAGCACGTTGGTGAGTAGTAAAGTCACACACGTGGAAGCGTATGGAATTAGTAGTAAAATAAAGTTTTGTGAATTCATACCGTAGACTGTCGCCCTTGTCTAAAACCCCGATTTTCTATTTAACGTCTTTTTTACCAAGTACTAATACGTGCCTTACTTACATTTTCATTTTCTCTATTACTAATTTTTAACTGCATCCATCTAATTTTCTTTTGTACTCATGCTATCTTATTATGTGCTTTATTCTTCTATTGTTTTCTTTTTCTTCCATAGTTCTTCGTATTTTGAATTGTTTTCCGTTATCTAAAGTTTATACTTTTCTATACTATTTTAAAAAAATACACCAATATTAAGAGGTGTATGCTTCTAGAGTAACACATATCGATAATAAAAATCATATTTGGCAACTATAAGAAAAGTTCTGTAAAATATGTATGCAGCACTTTTTGACCGACAAACGAAACGAACGTTTCTGTGTTGTTAAGGAATATTTACGGAAAACTGTCTTTTCCGATGTCGAAGGTGTCATCGCTGCGATGAATGAGTGACTGACGAGATAAAAAAGGATATTTTTTGAAAGGTCTCAAATCAAAACCCTTCATTGTCGATATGTTAAATGTATTAACCCTCCAAAAGATTATGCTGGAAAATCAACTTATTTCGAACACTAAATTTTGCATTACATAAAAATAATTATTTTTATATATTTTTTATTATAATATTTTTATTTACCATTATTAATTCGTATTTACGAGTTCGTAGAATTTTCATCTGACAAGCATAAATGCTAAAATAATAAAGTATCTTTATTAGTAGGTTACAAAAGGGTTTAAAAAGACAAAATGGTTAACTATAAGATATAGTAAGAGTAATATTTAAAATCTCACTGTATTTCTGAGGAAAACTAGAACTTCGCACGTTTTGTACACAACGTAAAGATTTATAACGCCCGTCTCTGACTTCCGAGTTTATAGTTTCAGGAAAAACACAAAAGAAGTGAATCATATTAAAATGTTGCACAAATTACTGTTTTTACTTTGAGGCTAATAAAACACCCATTTTCTGAGAAAGAAAGAACCTTAATACCCTGCCATCAGAAATGTTATTTCTTTCAGTACTTCTAATATTAAAATGAAATTGAAAGACACAAATACATATAATATTCAAGCTGCACATTAATAAAGTATATTTAGCGGAAGTTATGAATTTGGTCTTGTATTTCACAAATTGAAATAATACGATTTCGCAAACCAGTTTGTCTATACGTTCACAAAATTATATAATTAATCGGGCACCCGGCCGACTTTCATTCAATTACTATGTGAATTAAGTCAAAGTTAATAACTCTTGTAAAATTCAACCAAAAAAAAATATACTCGATATAATGTAACTGTAATAAACACTTAAAGAAATTATATATCTCATCAATGAGTAATGTATTCTGAAGTTGTCTTCGGGCTATTGCTCTGTAAGTACGGAATCCAATGTGTCTATCTAATTTAGACTAAAATATCTGTTTTTAAACCGTGCTGACTTTATATGTATATCAATAAAAGGAGAATCGGTGATGTCGCTCTTTAAAAGTAACGCTCATTTTTGCTCTGAAAAACTGGTTATACGTTAAAAGTGAAATAATCCATGACACATGAATTGATTGAAGTTATTAAATAAAAAGTTATTGTCTTCCATCTAACTGATGCTACTAAAACCAGGCGTAACTAATTAGAAGAAAATCGACAATTACCTAACTTTAAGTTGTGTTCGATGACACCCATGTAACTTTATATAAATTTAATAAATGATACAGAAAAAGTGTTTTTATTAAATTTTATAATATATAATATAAAATAATATTAACAATTTCATTCCTTACACAAATAATAAAATATGAAAGTCATTTTGGTGGAGCCTGTGGTTGCTTAACTTAATTACTTAAAGTTGATATATAACCCCCTTCCACATTAATTGGAAAACTACGGCAAAAACCCGGACGAAACAAATTCCGCACACGATCTGTACCGGCGAAAGTCAAAACGCACACTTCGGTATTCGTTCGTGCGAGTTTTTGCCGTAGTTTTCCAGGTGCGACACCGTTTAATTATTTGCAGATTATGACAACTTAGTTGTCGAAATACATATACGGAATACGAAAATTAATGTGGATAGGGGTTATATATAAACCTTAAGTGATTAAAATAAAATATGAAACAATTAATTGGAAAGTTAAATTCCTAAAACCCCATTTATTTTAGCTAAATTCATCATTAGATAATAATATAAAATAGTATCAATAGCAAAGATATAAAAAATATAATGAAATAAAAACAGATTTCTAGTTTTTAAACTAGAAATCAACACAAGATGTAGATATTAGAAAATTTTTGGTTACCTAAAATTAAACATTATAATAATCTAAATTCAAAATTACTAAGGGTTAATAAGAAATTATATACCGGAAATATATAGAAATTGGAAATGACATTGTGAAATATAAAATCATTGAAGATTACAAGAAAGAAATATTTTCTTTCTCATTGAACAACTTCACTCGATTTTTCAAACGGAAGGTTAAATAAAGCATTTCTCTTTTTAACAAACAACCTACAGCTTGTATTATGAATACATGTTAAAATTAATGAATATTCAATATATAATTTCAATTTTATTTATTTCTAAATATTCTTTATACTAATAACAAGAAAACCTGTTTTTTTGTAAATATGTACTGCAAAAATATATAAATTTGCAATACATACAATTTTAATAATCACAAGTTACAGTATGTGACTTATATACCAGGTGTACCGGAAAGCCATTACCCGTTTTTTCATAGAAAAAACAACATAATTTTCAAGAAAATGGAAAAATTTATTTATTCAAAGTATTGGCCATTAGATTCTGCGCATTTTGCCCATCTTTCAGACAATTTATGGATGCCATCCCAAAAAAATTATTTGTCCTTTGAGCAAAACCATTCATCGAGCCATTTTCTAATTTCTTCGAAATTGGCGAAGTGCGGCGCTGCAAGCGCGTATCTCATTGATGCGAAAACATGATAGTCGAACGGGGCAAGATCTGGAGAGTACGGCGGGTGTAATATTATGTCCCATTCAAGTACCTTCAACGCTTCCTTGACCGGATTGCTATGTATTCTGGACGTTTTTCTATCAATGCATGGTTCAAATTGATAATTTGTTGTCGGTAGCCATCAGTAGTAACTGTTTCACCAGGTTTTAAGAGTTCGTAAAACATCACGCCACTCTGGTCCCATCAAACACAGAGCATTGTCTTGCAACAAAAACGATTTGATCTTGGAGTCGATGAGACGGCTTCGCCAAGTGATAACCATGATATTTTGCGCTTAGGGTTTTCGGAATAAATCCATTTTTCATCACCCGTCAGTATTCGATGCAGAAATGACTTCCTATCATACCTTTGAATCAGCATTTTACAGACGATTTTTCGATTTTCCATTTGCCTGACATTGAACTGATGTGGCATCCATTTTCCTATCGTTTGAATTTTTCCCATTGCTCGTAATCTGTCGCTAATCCCACGTTTAACGGCTCTGTTAATTGTTTTTTGAGTTCGGATTGGGTGTTCATCCAATAACTAATGCAGATTCGCATTGTCAAACTTTTTCGGTCAACAAGAACGTTCTTTGCCTTGCACATCGAAATCACCACTTTTGAATTGTCAAAACTACGCCTCACATGTTTTCTTGGTTGGGGCACCTTAAGTTTCTACCAGCAAACGATGAGTTTCAGGGGCTTTTCTCTTTTGATTAAATAAGGAAAGTAATGCGTGCCGCAAATGCACTTTTTCAGGTACAAAACTCGATATTTTCGAAGAGGTATAAATCTATAACAGTGTTACTTTCGTAAAATATAACTTGTGTGGTTTTGAAGCTTAATGTCATTAGAATAACATGACATACGTGTCAAATCATAACATTGCAAACTTTAGCCTATCGACATCCGTTAGAAAAACCGGTAATGACTTTCCGGTAGACCTGGTATGTATATAGAGATTTTAAATTTAAATTTAAATCAAATTAATCTCTAGCTTTTCAAATTGTACTAAAATGAGAAGCCTCTAATTTCTTTTGAAAATAATGAATGTCTTGATAATCACACAAATACAATACAATTTTGCGCAGACTTAGAATTTGTGGTAAATGGTAAGATGGCCTATTTGAGATAATGATATTAGTATCCATTTCTTACACTAAAACTATTTTCATTTAAATCTTTACATATATTCGTAAATATTTGATCTAAATATTTCTAAGAAATTATCGTTATGGGGTTAAAATATTTCCATTCTTATTGAGCGCAATTCATGCAACTAAAAAATTGTTTTGAATTCCGATCGATATTGAAAGATTTATAATAATTTTAATTGAAGACTGGAACAAAATCCGTATTCAGAATCAGTAGCAGTTGGATAGTTGAGATTGGTCAATATATTACAAATTGCAGTTCACCAAGAAAGCCAGCCAGTTTTGGTCAATAGATAAGGAATTGCATTTCAGTATGTTGGTCTTAGACCAAAGGAGCATAACTATGTTACAAAGTGTTACCACGTTGCCCAAATATAGTCCTTCGAATTTTTTCCTATTTCAGTTATTACATTATTGAATGAAAAAATTGTTTGTATACAAGATGACTTTGAAGTGGCCTTAAGCAAGGACTTTAATTTCAAATAAATGTATTTCGAGTTCATGTTTTTGTATTTAAAAATACGTCTGACAAACGTTTACATAGTGCGTAATATTAAAATATCATTAAATAACATTTAACTATAGGACGCAATCTATAACATTTCTTGCGAACTTATTTAATCGCATTGTATATACTGCGGACGTCTTATCATCTGAACAACCTATTTCAAATATGTGAACTGCAGCTTGGTACTGAAGTACATACGATACAAACATACATGTGTTATTGTAGCATATAAACAAAGAAATGTCATTAGATATCTCACTTCTTCCAAGCTTGACATATAGCTGAGATAATATCGTGATGGAAATGCAGTTTGGGCGGACACATAGACTTACGATTACTGTTGTATGACCATTTCTCAAACCCGTAAAACCTACACCTTAGATTTATAGTACTTGACATGGTAGTACATTTGGAAAAATGCGTTTTATATCAGGATTTTGAATGTATTGGCAAGCACGTATATTGTATATACAGATACGTATACGTGGATATATATGCTAAGTACGTACATGTATTGATGATAGGCAATTTAATATCAAATAACAGACAGTAACGAGTGATTTATTTACTGTCGCAGGATGTGTTAGATAATGTTAAAGTATGTACACCTAATGCCTACATACTGATAAAACAAAGTGAAATAGTCACTGTATCTGTATACATTGACTTCCAAAACAACTTTTAGAGACATGTACAGTATTCTAGGCACATACATTCGTGTAATGGTTAATTTTAATATACACAGTCTGTGGCAGAGAACCGAACTTTTTTAAAATAAAAACAAAAGCTTACTATTTTGGTAAAATTTATTTATTTCAATCAAAGTAGTCGCCTTCGGCTTCAATACAATATTTTGCACGGTCAATTATCATGTCGAAT
>JAVIWB010006878.1:0-13178 GCA_031893035.1 Dermolepida albohirtum
ATACAATGTTCTGGTTTGAAGCAGCGTAACAGTCGTGTCACAATCTATAAGTACACACCTAAAAAACAATCACTTTTGAAAGTCAGTTTCCGCCTAACGCTACATGTGAGCTCTGTCTTATGGCGTTCTAAAGTCGCTAATAACTTCGGAACGAGAAGAGATACAATGTTCTGGTTTGAAGCAGCGTAACAGTCGTGTCACAATCTATAAGTACACACCTAAAAAACAATCACTTTTGAAAGTCAGTTTCCGCCTAACGCTACATGTGAGCTCTGTCTTATGGCGTTCTAAGGTTGCTAATAACTTCGGAACGAGAAGAGATACAATGTTCTGGTTTGAAGCAGCGTAACAGTCGTGTCACAATCTATAAGTACACACCTAAAAAACAATCACTTTTGAAAGTCAGTTTCCGCCTAACGCTACATGTGAGCTCTGTCTTATGGCGTTCTAAGGTCGCTAATAACTTCGGAACGAGAAGAGATACAATGTTCTGGTTTGAAGCAGCGTAACAGTCGTGTCACAATCTATAAGTACACACCTAAAAAACAATCACTTTTGAAAGTCAGTTTCCGCCTAACGCTACATGTGAGCTCTGTCTTATGGCGTTCTAAGGTCGCTAATAACTTCGGAACGAGAAGAGATACAATGTTCTGGTTTGAAGCAGCGTAACAGTCGTGTCACAATCTATAAGTACACACCTAAAAAACAATCACTTTTGAAAGTCAGTTTCCGCCTAACGCTACATGTGAGCTCTGTCTTATGGCGTTCTAAGGTCGCTAATAACTTCGGAACGAGAAGAGATACAATGTTCTGGTTTGAAGCAGCGTAACAGTCGTGTCACAATCTATAAGTACACACCTAAAAAACAATCACTTTTGAAAGTCAGTTTCCGCCTAACGCTACATGTGAGCTCTGTCTTATGGCGTTCTAAGGTCGCTAATAACTTCGGAACGAGAAGAGATACAATGTTCTGGTTTGAAGCAGCGTAACAGTCGTGTCACAATCTATAAGTACACACCTAAAAAACAATCACTTTTGAAAGTCAGTTTCCGCCTAACGCTACATGTGAGCTCTGTCTTATGGCGTTCTAAGGTCGCTAATAACTTCGGAACGAGAAGAGATACAATGTTCTGGTTTGAAGCAGCGTAACAGTCGTGTCACAATCTATAAGTACACACCTAAAAAACAATCACTTTTGAAAGTCAGTTTCCGCCTAACGCTACATGTGAGCTCTGTCTTATGGCGTTCTAAGGTCGCTAATAACTTCGGAACGAGAAGAGATACAATGTTCTGGTTTGAAGCAGCGTAACAGTCGTGTCACAATCTATAAGTACACACCTAAAAAACAATCACTTTTGAAAGTCAGTTGCCGCCTAACGCTACATGTGAGCTCTGTCTGATGGCGTTCTAAGGTCGCTAATAACTTCGGAACGAGAAGAGATACAATGTTCTGGTTTGAAGCAGCGTAACAGTCGTGTCACAATCTATAAGTACACACCTGTTCTAAGGTCGCTAATAACTTCGGAACGAGAAGAGATACAATGTTCTGGTTTGAAGCAGCGTAACAGTCGTGTCACAATCTATAAGTACACACCTAAAAAACAATCACTTTTGAAAGTCAGTTTCCGACTAACGCTACATGTGAGCTCTGTCTGATGGCGTTCTAAGGTCGCTAATAACTTCGGAACGAGAAGAGATACAATGTTCTGGTTTGAAGCAGCGTAACAGTCGTGTCACAATCTATAAGTACACACCTAAAAAACAATCACTTTTGAAAGTCAGTTTCCGCCTAACGCTACATGTGAGCTCTGTCTGATGGCGTTCTAAGGTCGCTAATAACTTCGGAACGAGAAGAGATACAATGTTCTGGTTTGAAGCAGCGTAACAGTCGTGTCACAATCTATAAGTACACACCTAAAAAACAATCACTTTTGAAAGTCAGTTTCCGCCTAACGCTACATGTGAGCTCTGTCTGATGGCGTTCTAAGGTCGCTAATAACTTCGGAACGAGAAGAGATACAATGTTCTGGTTTGAAGCAGCGTAACAGTCGTGTCACAATCTATAAGTACACACCTAAAAAACAATCACTTTTGAAAGTCAGTTTCCGCCTAACGCTACATGTGAGCTCTGTCTGATGGCGTTCTAAGGTCGCTAATAACTTCGGAACGAGAAGAGATACAATGTTCTGGTTTGAAGCAGCGTAACAGTCGTGTCACAATCTATAAGTACACACCTAAAAAACAATCACTTTTGAAAGTCAGTTTCCGCCTATAAGTACACATCTAAAAAACAATCACTTTTGAAAGTCAGTTTCCGCCTAACGCTACATGTGAGCTCTGTCTGATGGCGTTCTAAGGTCGCTAATAACTTCGGAACGAGAAGAGATACAATGTTCTGGTTTGAAGCAGCGTAACAGTCGTGTCACAATCTATAAGTACACACCTAAAAAACAATCACTTTTGAAAGTCAGTTTCCGCCTAACGCTACATGTGAGCTCTGTCTGATGGCGTTCTAAGGTCGCTAATAACTTCGGAACGAGAAGAGATACAATGTTCTGGTTTGAAGCAGCGTAACAGTCGTGTCACAATCTATAAGTACACACCTAAAAAACAATCACTTTTGAAAGTCAGTTTCCGCCTAACGCTACATGTGAGCTCTGTCTGATGGCGTTCTAAGGTCGCTAATAACTTCGGAACGAGAAGAGATACAATGTTCTGGTTTGAAGCAGCGTAACAGTCGTGTCACAATCTATAAGTACACACCTAAAAAACAATCACTTTTGAAAGTCAGTTTCCGCCTAACGCTACATGTGAGCTCTGTCTGATGGCGTTCTAAGGTCGCTAATAACTTCGGAACGAGAAGAGATACAATGTTCTGGTTTGAAGCAGCGTAACAGTCGTGTCACAATCTATAAGTACACACCTAAAAAACAATCACTTTTGAAAGTCAGTTTCCGCCTAACGCTACATGTGAGCTCTGTCTGATGGCGTTCTAAGGTCGCTAATAACTTCGGAACGAGAAGAGATACAATGTTCTGGTTTGAAGCAGCGTAACAGTCGTGTCACAATCTATAAGTACACACCTAAAAAACAATCACTTTTGAAAGTCAGTTTCCGCCTAACGCTACATGTGAGCTCTGTCTGATGGCGTTCTAAGGTCGCTAATAACTTCGGAACGAGAAGAGATACAATGTTCTGGTTTGAAGCAGCGTAACAGTCGTGTCACAATCTATAAGTACACACCTAAAAAACAATCACTTTTGAAAGTCAGTTTCCGCCTAACGCTACATGTGAGCTCTGTCTGATGGCGTTCTAAGGTCGCTAATAACTTCGGAACGAGAAGAGATACAATGTTCTGGTTTGAAGCAGCGTAACAGTCGTGTCACAATCTATAAGTACACACCTAAAAAACAATCACTTTTGAAAGTCAGTTTCCGCCTAACGCTACATGTGAGCTCTGTCTGATGGCGTTCTAAGGTCGCTAATAACTTCGGAACGACACCTAAAAACAATCACTTTTGAAAGTCAGTTTCCGCCTAACGCTACATGTGAGCTCTGTCTGATGGCGTTCTAAGGTCGCTAATAACTTCGGAACGAGAAGAGATACAATGTTCTGGTTTGAAGCAGCGTAACAGTCGTGTCACAATCTATAAGTACACACCTAAAAAACAATCACTTTTGAAAGTCAGTTTCCGCCTAACGCTACATGTGAGCTCTGTCTGATGGCGTTCTAAGGTCGCTAATAACTTCGGAACGAGAAGAGATACAATGTTCTGGTTTGAAGCAGCGTAACAGTCGTGTCACAATCTATAAGTACACACCTAAAAAACAATCACTTTTGAAAGTCAGTTTCCGCCTAACGCTACATGTGAGCTCTGTCTGATGGCGTTCTAAGGTCGCTAATAACTTCGGAACGAGAAGAGATACAATGTTCTGGTTTGAAGCAGCGTAACAGTCGTGTCACAATCTATAAGTACACACCTAAAAAACAATCACTTTTGAAAGTCAGTTTCCGCCTAACGCTACATGTGAGCTCTGTCTGATGGCGTTCTAAGGTCGCTAATAACTTCGGAACGAGAAGAGATACAATGTTCTGGTTTGAAGCAGCGTAACAGTCGTGTCACAATCTATAAGTACACACCTAAAAAACAATCACTTTTGAAAGTCAGTTTCCGCCTAACGCTACATGTGAGCTCTGTCTGATGGCGTTCTAAGGTCGCTAATAACTTCGGAACGAGAAGAGATACAATGTTCTGGTTTGAAGCAGCGTAACAGTCGTGTCACAATCTATAAGTACACACCTAAAAAACAATCACTTTTGAAAGTCAGTTTCCGCCTAACGCTACATGTGAGCTCTGTCTGATGGCGTTCTAAGGTCGCTAATAACTTCGGAACGAGAAGAGATACAATGTTCTGGTTTGAAGCAGCGTAACAGTCGTGTCACAATCTATAAGTACACACCTAAAAAACAATCACTTTTGAAAGTCAGTTTCCGCCTAACGCTACATGTGAGCTCTGTCTGATGGCGTTCTAAGGTCGCTAATAACTTCGGAACGAGAAGAGATACAATGTTCTGGTTTGAAGCAGCGTAACAGTCGTGTCACAATCTATAAGTACACACCTAAAAAACAATCACTTTTGAAAGTCAGTTTCCGCCTAACGCTACATGTGAGCTCTGTCTGATGGCGTTCTAAGGTCGCTAATAACTTCGGAACGAGAAGAGATACAATGTTCTGGTTTGAAGCAGCGTAACAGTCGTGTCACAATCTATAAGTACACACCTAAAAAACAATCACTTTTGAAAGTCAGTTTCCGCCTAACGCTACATGTGAGCTCTGTCTGATGGCGTTCTAAGGTCGCTAATAACTTCGGAACGAGAAGAGATACAATGTTCTGGTTTGAAGCAGCGTAACAGTCGTGTCACAATCTATAAGTACACACCTAAAAAACAATCACTTTTGAAAGTCAGTTTCCGCCTAACGCTACATGTGAGCTCTGTCTGATGGCGTTCTAAGGTCGCTAATAACTTCGGAACGAGAAGAGATACAATGTTCTGGTTTGAAGCAGCGTAACAGTCGTGTCACAATCTATAAGTACACACCTAAAAAACAATCACTTTTGAAAGTCAGTTTCCGCCTAACGCTACATGTGAGCTCTGTCTGATGGCGTTCTAAGGTCGCTAATAACTTCGGAACGAGAAGAGATACAATGTTCTGGTTTGAAGCAGCGTAACAGTCGTGTCACAATCTATAAGTACACACCTAAAAAACAATCACTTTTGAAAGTCAGTTTCCGCCTAACGCTACATGTGAGCTCTGTCTGATGGCGTTCTAAGGTCGCTAATAACTTCGGAACGAGAAGAGATACAATGTTCTGGTTTGAAGCAGCGTAACAGTCGTGTCACAATCTATAAGTACACACCTAAAAAACAATCACTTTTGAAAGTCAGTTTCCGCCTAACGCTACATGTGAGCTCTGTCTGATGGCGTTCTAAGGTCGCTAATAACTTCGGAACGAGAAGAGATACAATGTTCTGGTTTGAAGCAGCGTAACAGTCGTGTCACAATCTATAAGTACACACCTAAAAAACAATCACTTTTGAAAGTCAGTTTCCGCCTAACGCTACATGTGAGCTCTGTCTGATGGCGTTCTAAGGTCGCTAATAACTTCGGAACGAGAAGAGATACAATGTTCTGGTTTGAAGCAGCGTAACAGTCGTGTCACAATCTATAAGTACACACCTAAAAAACAATCACTTTTGAAAGTCAGTTTCCGCCTAACGCTACATGTGAGCTCTGTCTGATGGCGTTCTAAGGTCGCTAATAACTTCGGAACGAGAAGAGATACAATGTTCTGGTTTGAAGCAGCGTAACAGTCGTGTCACAATCTATAAGTACACACCTAAAAAACAATCACTTTTGAAAGTCAGTTTCCGCCTAACGCTACATGTGAGCTCTGTCTGATGGCGTTCTAAGGTCGCTAATAACTTCGGAACGAGAAGAGATACAATGTTCTGGTTTGAAGCAGCGTAACAGTCGTGTCACAATCTATAAGTACACACCTAAAAAACAATCACTTTTGAAAGTCAGTTTCCGCCTAACGCTACATGTGAGCTCTGTCTGATGGCGTTCTAAGGTCGCTAATAACTTCGGAACGAGAAGAGATACAATGTTCTGGTTTGAAGCAGCGTAACAGTCGTGTCACAATCTATAAGTACACACCTAAAAAACAATCACTTTTGAAAGTCAGTTTCCGCCTAACGCTACATGTGAGCTCTGTCTGATGGCGTTCTAAGGTCGCTAATAACTTCGGAACGAGAAGAGATACAATGTTCTGGTTTGAAGCAGCGTAACAGTCGTGTCACAATCTATAAGTACACACCTAAAAAACAATCACTTTTGAAAGTCAGTTTCCGCCTAACGCTACATGTGAGCTCTGTCTGATGGCGTTCTAAGGTCGCTAATAACTTCGGAACGAGAAGAGATACAATGTTCTGGTTTGAAGCAGCGTAACAGTCGTGTCACAATCTATAAGTACACACCTAAAAAACAATCACTTTTGAAAGTCAGTTTCCGCCTAACGCTACATGTGAGCTCTGTCTGATGGCGTTCTAAGGTCGCTAATAACTTCGGAACGAGAAGAGATACAATGTTCTGGTTTGAAGCAGCGTAACAGTCGTGTCACAATCTATAAGTACACACCTAAAAAACAATCACTTTTGAAAGTCAGTTTCCGCCTAACGCTACATGTGAGCTCTGTCTGATGGCGTTCTAAGGTCGCTAATAACTTCGGAACGAGAAGAGATACAATGTTCTGGTTTGAAGCAGCGTAACAGTCGTGTCACAATCTATAAGTACACACCTAAAAAACAATCACTTTTGAAAGTCAGTTTCCGCCTAACGCTACATGTGAGCTCTGTCTGATGGCGTTCTAAGGTCGCTAATAACTTCGGAACGAGAAGAGATACAATGTTCTGGTTTGAAGCAGCGTAACAGTCGTGTCACAATCTATAAGTACACACCTAAAAAACAATCACTTTTGAAAGTCAGTTTCCGCCTAACGCTACATGTGAGCTCTGTCTGATGGCGTTCTAAGGTCGCTAATAACTTCGGAACGAGAAGAGATACAATGTTCTGGTTTGAAGCAGCGTAACAGTCGTGTCACAATCTATAAGTACACACCTAAAAAACAATCACTTTTGAAAGTCAGTTTCCGCCTAACGCTACATGTGAGCTCTGTCTGATGGCGTTCTAAGGTCGCTAATAACTTCTGAAAGTCAGTTTCCGCCTAACGCTACATGTGAGCTCTGTCTGATGGCGTTCTAAGGTCGCTAATAACTTCGGAACGAGAAGAGATACAATGTTCTGGTTTGAAGCAGCGTAACAGTCGTGTCACAATCTATAAGTACACACCTAAAAAACAATCACTTTTGAAAGTCAGTTTCCGCCTAACGCTACATGTGAGCTCTGTCTGATGGCGTTCTAAGGTCGCTAATAACTTCGGAACGAGAAGAGATACAATGTTCTGGTTTGAAGCAGCGTAACAGTCGTGTCACAATCTATAAGTACACACCTAAAAAACAATCACTTTTGAAAGTCAGTTTCCGCCTAACGCTACATGTGAGCTCTGTCTGATGGCGTTCTAAGGTCGCTAATAACTTCGGAACGAGAAGAGATACAATGTTCTGGTTTGAAGCAGCGTAACAGTCGTGTCACAATCTATAAGTACACACCTAAAAAACAATCACTTTTGAAAGTCAGTTTCCGCCTAACGCTACATGTGAGCTCTGTCTGATGGCGTTCTAAGGTCGCTAATAACTTCGGAACGAGAAGAGATACAATGTTCTGGTTTGAAGCAGCGTAACAGTCGTGTCACAATCTATAAGTACACACCTAAAAAACAATCACTTTTGAAAGTCAGTTTCCGCCTAACGCTACATGTGAGCTCTGTCTGATGGCGTTCTAAGGTCGCTAATAACTTCGGAACGAGAAGAGATACAATGTTCTGGTTTGAAGCAGCGTAACAGTCGTGTCACAATCTATAAGTACACACCTAAAAAACAATCACTTTTGAAAGTCAGTTTCCGCCTAACGCTACATGTGAGCTCTGTCTGATGGCGTTCTAAGGTCGCTAATAACTTCGGAACGAGAAGAGATACAATGTTCTGGTTTGAAGCAGCGTACAGTCGTGTCACAATCTATAAGTACACACCTAAAAAACAATCACTTTTGAAAGTCAGTTTCCGCCTAACGCTACATGTGAGCTCTGTCTGATGGCGTTCTAAGGTCGCTAATAACTTCGGAACGAGAAGAGATACAATGTTCTGGTTTGAAGCAGCGTAACAGTCGTGTCACAATCTATAAGTACACACCTAAAAAACAATCACTTTTGAAAGTCAGTTTCCGCCTAACGCTACATGTGAGCTCTGTCTGATGGCGTTCTAAGGTCGCTAATAACTTCGGAACGAGAAGAGATACAATGTTCTGGTTTGAAGCAGCGTAACAGTCGTGTCACAATCTATAAGTACACACCTAAAAAACAATCACTTTTGAAAGTCAGTTTCCGCCTAACGCTACATGTGAGCTCTGTCTGATGGCGTTCTAAGGTCGCTAATAACTTCGGAACGAGAAGAGATACAATGTTCTGGTTTGAAGCAGCGTAACAGTCGTGTCACAATCTATAAGTACACACCTAAAAAACAATCACTTTTGAAAGTCAGTTTCCGCCTAACGCTACATGTGAGCTCTGTCTGATGGCGTTCTAAGGTCGCTAATAACTTCGGAACGAGAAGAGATACAATGTTCTGGTTTGAAGCAGCGTAACAGTCGTGTCACAATCTATAAGTACACACCTAAAAAACAATCACTTTTGAAAGTCAGTTTCCGCCTAACGCTACATGTGAGCTCTGTCTGATGGCGTTCTAAGGTCGCTAATAACTTCGGAACGAGAAGAGATACAATGTTCTGGTTTGAAGCAGCGTAACAGTCGTGTCACAATCTATAAGTACACACCTAAAAAACAATCACTTTTGAAAGTCAGTTTCCGCCTAACGCTACATGTGAGCTCTGTCTGATGGCGTTCTAAGGTCGCTAATAACTTCGGAACGAGAAGAGATACAATGTTCTGGTTTGAAGCAGCGTAACAGTCGTGTCACAATCTATAAGTACACACCTAAAAAACAATCACTTTTGAAAGTCAGTTTCCGCCTAACGCTACATGTGAGCTCTGTCTGATGGCGTTCTAAGGTCGCTAATAACTTCGGAACGAGAAGAGATACAATGTTCTGGTTTGAAGCAGCGTAACAGTCGTGTCACAATCTATAAGTACACACCTAAAAAACAATCACTTTTGAAAGTCAGTTTCCGCCTAACGCTACATGTGAGCTCTGTCTGATGGCGTTCTAAGGTCGCTAATAACTTCGGAACGAGAAGAGATACAATGTTCTGGTTTGAAGCAGCGTAACAGTCGTGTCACAATCTATAAGTACACACCTAAAAAACAATCACTTTTGAAAGTCAGTTTCCGCCTAACGCTACATGTGAGCTCTGTCTGATGGCGTTCTAAGGTCGCTAATAACTTCGGAACGAGAAGAGATACAATGTTCTGGTTTGAAGCAGCGTAACAGTCGTGTCACAATCTATAAGTACACACCTAAAAAACAATCACTTTTGAAAGTCAGTTTCCGCCTAACGCTACATGTGAGCTCTGTCTGATGGCGTTCTAAGGTCGCTAATAACTTCGGAACGAGAAGAGATACAATGTTCTGGTTTGAAGCAGCGTAACAGTCGTGTCACAATCTATAAGTACACACCTAAAAAACAATCACTTTTGAAAGTCAGTTTCCGCCTAACGCTACATGTGAGCTCTGTCTGATGGCGTTCTAAGGTCGCTAATAACTTCGGAACGAGAAGAGATACAATGTTCTGGTTTGAAGCAGCGTAACAGTCGTGTCACAATCTATAAGTACACACCTAAAAAACAATCACTTTTGAAAGTCAGTTTCCGCCTAACGCTACATGTGAGCTCTGTCTGATGGCGTTCTAAGGTCGCTAATAACTTCGGAACGAGAAGAGATACAATGTTCTGGTTTGAAGCAGCGTAACAGTCGTGTCACAATCTATAAGTACACACCTAAAAAACAATCACTTTTGAAAGTCAGTTTCCGCCTAACGCTACATGTGAGCTCTGTCTGATGGCGTTCTAAGGTCGCTAATAACTTCGGAACGAGAAGAGATACAATGTTCTGGTTTGAAGCAGCGTAACAGTCGTGTCACAATCTATAAGTACACACCTAAAAAACAATCACTTTTGAAAGTCAGTTTCCGCCTAACGCTACATGTGAGCTCTGTCTGATGGCGTTCTAAGGTCGCTAATAACTTCGGAACGAGAAGAGATACAATGTTCTGGTTTGAAGCAGCGTAACAGTCGTGTCACAATCTATAAGTACACACCTAAAAAACAATCACTTTTGAAAGTCAGTTTCCGCCTAACGCTACATGTGAGCTCTGTCTGATGGCGTTCTAAGGTCGCTAATAACTTCGGAACGAGAAGAGATACAATGTTCTGGTTTGAAGCAGCGTAACAGTCGTGTCACAATCTATAAGTACACACCTAAAAAACAATCACTTTTGAAAGTCAGTTTCCGCCTAACGCTACATGTGAGCTCTGTCTGATGGCGTTCTAAGGTCGCTAATAACTTCGGAACGAGAAGAGATACAATGTTCTGGTTTGAAGCAGCGTAACAGTCGTGTCACAATCTATAAGTACACACCTAAAAAACAATCACTTTTGAAAGTCAGTTTCCGCCTAACGCTACATGTGAGCTCTGTCTGATGGCGTTCTAAGGTCGCTAATAACTTCGGAACGAGAAGAGATACAATGTTCTGGTTTGAAGCAGCGTAACAGTCGTGTCACAATCTATAAGTACACACCTAAAAAACAATCACTTTTGAAAGTCAGTTTCCGCCTAACGCTACATGTGAGCTCTGTCTGATGGCGTTCTAAGGTCGCTAATAACTTCGGAACGAGAAGAGATACAATGTTCTGGTTTGAAGCAGCGTAACAGTCGTGTCACAATCTATAAGTACACACCTAAAAACAATCACTTTTGAAAGTCAGTTTCCGCCTAACGCTACATGTGAGCTCTGTCTGATGGCGTTCTAAGGTCGCTAATAACTTCGGAACGAGAAGAGATACAATGTTCTGGTTTGAAGCAGCGTAACAGTCGTGTCACAATCTATAAGTACACACCTAAAAAACAATCACTTTTGAAAGTCAGTTTCCGCCTAACGCTACATGTGAGCTCTGTCTGATGGCGTTCTAAGGTCGCTAATAACTTCGGAACGAGAAGAGATACAATGTTCTGGTTTGAAGCAGCGTAACAGTCGTGTCACAATCTATAAGTACACACCTAAAAAACAATCACTTTTGAAAGTCAGTTTCCGCCTAACGCTACATGTGAGCTCTGTCTGATGGCGTTCTAAGGTCGCTAATAACTTCGGAACGAGAAGAGATACAATGTTCTGGTTTGAAGCAGCGTAACAGTCGTGTCACAATCTATAAGTACACACCTAAAAAACAATCACTTTTGAAAGTCAGTTTCCGCCTAACGCTACATGTGAGCTCTGTCTGATGGCGTTCTAAGGTCGCTAATAACTTCGGAACGAGAAGAGATACAATGTTCTGGTTTGAAGCAGCGTAACAGTCGTGTCACAATCTATAAGTACACACCTAAAAAACAATCACTTTTGAAAGTCAGTTTCCGCCTAACGCTACATGTGAGCTCTGTCTTATGGCGTTCTAAGGTCGCTAATAACTTCGGAACGAGAAGAGATACAATGTTCTGGTTTGAAGCAGCGTAACAGTCGTGTCACAATCTATAAGTACACACCTAAAAAACAATCACTTTTGAAAGTCAGTTTCCGCCTAACGCTACATGTGAGCTCTGTCTTATGGCGTTCTAAGGTCGCTAATAACTTCGGAACGAGAAGAGATACAATGTTCTGGTTTGAAGCAGCGTAACAGTCGTGTCACAATCTATAAGTACACACCTAAAAAACAATCACTTTTGAAAGTCAGTTTCCGCCTAACGCTACATGTGAGCTCTGTCTTATGGCGTTCTAAGGTCGCTAATAACTTCGGAACGAGAAGAGATACAATGTTCTGGTTTGAAGCAGCGTAACAGTCGTGTCACAATCTATAAGTACACACCTAAAAAACAATCACTTTTGAAAGTCAGTTTCCGCCTAACGCTACATGTGAGCTCTGTCTTATGGCGTTCTAAGGTCGCTAATAACTTCGGAACGAGAAGAGATACAATGTTCTGGTTTGAAGCAGCGTAACAGTCGTGTCACAATCTATAAGTACACACCTAAAAAACAATCACTTTTGAAAGTCAGTTTCCGCCTAACGCTACATGTGAGCTCTGTCTTATGGCGTTCTAAGGTCGCTAATAACTTCGGAACGAGAAGAGATACAATGTTCTGGTTTGAAGCAGCGTAACAGTCGTGTCACAATCTATAAGTACACACCTAAAAAACAATCACTTTTGAAAGTCAGTTTCCGCCTAACGCTACATGTGAGCTCTGTCTTATGGCGTTCTAAGGTCGCTAATAACTTCGGAACGAGAAGAGATACAATGTTCTGGTTTGAAGCAGCGTAACAGTCGTGTCACAATCTATAAGTACACACCTAAAAAACAATCACTTTTGAAAGTCAGTTTCCGCCTAACGCTACATGTGAGCTCTGTCTTATGGCGTTCTAAGGTCGCTAATAACTTCGGAACGAGAAGAGATACAATGTTCTGGTTTGAAGCAGCGTAACAGTCGTGTCACAATCTATAAGTACACACCTAAAAAACAATCACTTTTGAAAGTCAGTTTCCGCCTAACGCTACATGTGAGCTCTGTCTTATGGCGTTCTAAGGTCGCTAATAACTTCGGAACGAGAAGAGATACAATGTTCTGGTTTGAAGCAGCGTAACAGTCGTGTCACAATCTATAAGTACACACCTAAAAAACAATCACTTTTGAAAGTCAGTTTCCGCCTAACGCTACATGTGAGCTCTGTCTTATGGCGTTTCAGTTTCCGCCTAACGCTACATGTGAGCTCTGTCTTATGGCGTTCTAAAGTCGCTAATAACTTCGGAACGAGAAGAGATACAATGTTCCGGTTTGAAG